>JBBPBX010045828.1:4475-26837 GCA_038048925.1 Garcialebias charrua | reverse complement strand
GCGAAATGGCTGTGTGCGGCTGGTGAACGTATGGCAAGCCATGTTGCCATATATTGGATATTATGGCAAGCCATGTTGTCAGATAATTTAATCACTGCCGATCCACTGACGCAATCAAAGGCCCGACACTGACCCGGCCCACCCATCCAGAACATTATCATGGCCAGGCCCGCCCCGAATTTGGGTCGGGCCGGGCTTCGGGCCGGGGTTAGAAATGACAGCTGTCACGATTAGGTCAATAAAATGTGCTAAATGTGTTTGCTGGGAGAATCGTAATTTGTAATAGAATAGCAATGATGTAAGTGAGGAGAACTGTGCTTTATTAACTATTCATGACTTTATGTATGTCAAATAAGTTCAAATGTTGTTCTTTTGTGACAATTGCTATGAAAGGTGGGTGATCATGTAAATGTTCTTGCATTTGTGTTAATCTTTTAGCAACAAATTTCAAAAGCCAATGATCGGATTTTAATGAAACTGTCTTAAAACTTAACTTTAGGAGACAACTTAATTCACAATGGACGCCACAGCTAATCACACTTAGCAAACATGAAATGGGGCAGCACGGTGGCACAACTGGTAGAGCTGCTGCCTCTCAGCGAGAAGGTTGCCGGTTCAAATCCCGGTCCGGGGCCTTTCTGGGTGGAGTTTGCATGTTCTCCCCGTGCATGCGTGGGTTTCCTCCGGGTACTCCGGTTTCCTCCCACAGACCAAAAAACATGCTTGTTAGGCTGATTGGTGACTCTAAATTGACCCTAGGTGTGAGTGTGAGAGTGGATGGTTGTTTGGTGTGAGTGAGACAGGTCCCTCTTGTAAATGAGTCCCCGTGACTCAACGAGGCTAGCCTGTATAAATAAAGGTTGAATGAATGAATGAATGGTCAACAGTTTTCCAGTTTTCCAGATATTGAGCCAAAACACAGCATGAATAAAGCCAAATGTTTTCAACAACACATACTCTTAGTGCTAATGGATCACAGTGTGAATTCCTTCAAGAAATGCTAGTTCAGGAATTAATACTGTTTTTACAAGCAATGAAGGTTTTAAGTTTCAGTTTTTCTTATATTTTTTTTTGTTTAGTTTAGGTTTTTAAGGTTTTCGCAGCAAAACTTTGTTTCTGTAGGCAAGTGAATAAAATATGAACTGCTTTCTACACAGCATTAATATAAAAATGAAGTCAGTTTTTCAATTATTTGTGAAGGAAGAATATAATGTTTGTTACAAAAAAATATTTAGGAACAACACTGTAATGTGCGTATCTGAGGGGAGTGGTAGTACAGCGGTTAGGGAAGGTGAACCTGCGATTGGAAGATCGCTGGTTCAATTCCCGGTGCCGACAACATCAAAATGTTGGTGGGAAAGGTGAAAGGCCCATACCTGCCTCCACCCTCATTTGCTCCACTCTGCGCCCTTGAGCAAGACCATTAAACCCCACCATCTGCTCCCCCGGGCACCCCAGATGGCAGCTCTCTGCTCCACACAGAGGGCTGTGGTAGCTCTGCGGTCTGTGGTTGCATCAGGAAGGGCATCTGGCGTAAAAATAATCACCAAGTCTTTGTACGACTGAATTCGCTGTGGTGACCCCTGATGAAGGGAGCAGCCGAAAGAAGAAGAAGGCTACAATGTCAGTACCTAAAAGTTGATGCCTGTTTGAACATGTTGTATTCTGACCTAAACCAACAGCTTCGCATGTCTTTATCCTTGGAAAAAATACTAACTGGTTGCACGGTGAAGAAAACTTTAAGATCTTATTAGAAATAATTACTGTATTGAGTGTGTCTCACAGCCAGTGGCACAGGGGATGTTATGGAATGAACTGATTTAATTTAACACCATGATTTTTAAAAATTAAACATCAAAGTAAAAAGTCAAACTGAAGACAAAAACAGAACATTTTCTTTTATATAAAAGATAACCGTTCTAAAAACATCTCTTTTAGTTTTAGCACGGCATATTGAGTGTTTTGATGTGACCCTTAGTTGGACCTTAAAACATCCAGACATGAAACAAAAAACAAAAATAAAAAATCCAATAATTCTGTCAGGTCATCTGGACAGTTTATTTTTCATAGAAACATTTCACCCTCCATCCGGAGGGCATCATCAGTCAGAGGAGTTCCAGCAAACTGTTTCCCCACCAAGCAGTAAACGGCTTAAGTGGACAAACCAGTTTGCTGGAGCCAAGATTCTGGGGGCCGTCCTGCCCCTTGTTGACTCCTCCCAGGCCGGCAGCCACAGCCAAAGGGGTTCAAGGCAAGAAAGTTCATGCTCAATAATCCAGGTACCAAATCCAAAAATGGAAATCCTAAAAATCTTTACAGAAATATTTAGACTATTTGGGTCCCAAATGTTGGATACAAAAATTAACATTTCAGATAACTTAATGTTACACTTGATTTGGATGCTAAGCTTAAAATTAGTGGTAATAATTACCTAAAGCTGTTTTATTTTATTTCAATCACCCATTTTTATGTCAGGTACAATAGACGAAACTTGCATCTCGGTTAACTGCACTTACTCTAAAGTACAGCCTGGAAAACGGTTTGTCTCACAAACTTGTTGATTTTTCCCAGAACACAGGTGAGTAAGCACACGGGCAGCGCCGCCTCGGGTATCTTTGGAGCTTCTTGCCGTTTACGACATCAGCAGAGCGCCGAAAGTCTTAATCGGAAACTCGATGAAACGGCAAAGAAAGCAGTTGCTTAGAAAGTCAGTCCTACTCACATGTGTGACTATCAGTTGCTGCTCTGTAGCAACCTAATTTACCGTACCAAAACGCTGTCCTGCAGAGACTTCAACTGTTTCACTCAGATAACCACGGAACGCACCCAGATGCACGTTCACCAGGGAAGACGCTGCAATCAGCCACTTCATCTAAAAGCAAGCCATCAACCTGAATTACGGGAAGATCCGCAGTGCTGCCATTTGGAGTGTAAACATGATGGAGGTGAAAGCAAACGGAGGGAGAATAATTCAAACTGAAGGGTTGAACAAAGAAAATTCCACATGGAAGACTGAAAACAGGATGGCTAACAGAAAGCCAAGCCAAAACAGCCATGAATGACTGCATCAACTTTCTACATAATATATTCACTATTTTATATGGTCATATATTAAAGCCTATTACTCCAAAAATGGGCTAATGTTCCACACATTCATTAAATATTAAAAAAAAAAACTGAAAATCTTTACACCATATGGGTGCGATCACCTAATGTTCATCACACTTTACTGAAGCTGGAGACAATTAAGGTGAACGTGAAGGACACTGTATGACACGCGAAGCATTCATGAGTGCATTAGTGAAATGGCTCCTGTCATCAGTAGACGGATGAGGTGGCTGCCAGAGATTGCCAGAGAAAGACACCATCTGCCATTTGGGAGGCTTATTCAGCAAATGATGTGATCAGGAGGATATATTCTCAGACGTATATACTCTTAATTCAGCACTTTTGTAAAGTCGATGTGTTTCATGCAGCGTATTTTAATTATAATTCTGCAAGTACAGGTAAAAAGGTGAATGACATTTTTCCATTTTGAAGCCCCCCCAATCCATCATTTTGGTCATTGCATTGATGGCTTAATGGTGCAATAGCTGGCAAAAAGGTTCTGGATACAAATCTACGGGTCAGCTTGGACCATTCTGAGGTGACCAATCATCTGTGCCTGTGTGGCTTTTTTCTTTATTGTTCATAAACTTTCATTTTCATTTCACCTTTGTTTTACCAGGCGTAAACATTAAGAATAATTCTTATTTACAGAGCTGTCCTTTACAGAGCTAAACCTTTGGGTCAACCGTTGATTTGATTTACTGCGCAAGTTTGGCCATTCAGTTTGGTTTTTGGCAGCTTTGTGATTAATTGGCAGCCCAACAAATCAGAGTAATTTTGAATCATAGCTTTATTTTTGGACTATGGTAAAAGACTTCTTCTGTTCCTGATAAGCCCACTGTAAAGAATGTTCATAAGCATGCTGTATAATAATGCTGTAACATGTTTACACTATCTTTAGCACGAGAAAACCAAAGAAAAAAGCTTATTAAAGCACCCTATCAAGGGAACGTGTAGAAATATATTCCCAAGAATTCACTGCGTGTCACTAGGCAACATACTTTGTTGAACTGATCAAAATTCAATCCACATTTACGAACATTCTTTTTATATAATGCAGGCTATTGTTGACTGGCAGTGACATTATCTAATTTTTATTGACATTGAATAATTTATATTTTATCTTAGCACTAAAAAGCTTCAAATCACCCCAGTAGTTTTGCTTAATGCAGTTTTCTTAGCAGACATCGCAGGAGTTGTATTTAGCTGTAACTAGGGAGGAGGCACTATTTTACCCTTACAAAAGTAGTAAAGGAGCAAAGGTTAAGTACCAAAATGTGTTGCTGTACTCCAACCAGTGCTTGAGAAACAAATCCAAATACCTCAGGTTGAAATACACTTAGTCTCAGATTGGCAACAGGATCAAATAATTTACTTCTCAGATGCATAAATTGAACTTTGGCATCTGTTACTTTGGTAAATTCAAGTGCTCATGTTAATAATCTTGCTATCATGTCTTTTCCCATTGATATTGGTTTGTTGGATGGATACATGCCGCCTTAAGGTGTCTTTGATTACTGAACTACTGTATCTTTAACAGCATATTAACCCCACTGCCTCCCACTCATCGGCAGATTGTTCTGGGTTTTAGCTTCGCTGTGGGATTAGTTTATGTAATCAGTCTCATGTGACTCACGATGAATGCCTCCTCCGTTTACCGTGGGCTTATCTAACTCATATGGATAATCGCGCACCTTTGTTTTGTGTCAATCTGCTTTCAGCTGCAGGAAATGATTTTCATCTGTTGCGTCAAAGTAGTTATAGGAAAAGAAAATCATCAGCCTGCGGTTGCAGATAGTGCAGTGGACGATAGATGACTTGTGCTCGTCAAATTATAGCAATGGTACTACTTTAGAATAAGACTGCCCTTATAGATGGCTAATAAATAGTTTATAGCTACATTATTAATTCCTCTATAAACACGTTATAAATCATTAATAACTGCTTATTATGCATTAATTAATGGCAAAAAAGAGACAAACTGACCAGTGTCTTGCCAAATGCTGAGCCAAATCTGTTCACCTATATATTTGGCAAGAAACTGGTCAGTTTTGTCTCTCTGTCACCCTTAATTATGCATAACAAGCAGTTATTTATGAGTTATAAAGTGTTTATAGAGGAATTAATAACTTATCTATGAACTATTTAAGGGGAGCCTTATTGTACTCAAAAAATAAAACGAACTCTACATTATGAATCACACACATAACTTTTTTTGTTAACATAAGATTTTTTTATCTGTTCCAAGTCTGGAACAATATCTGTTCCAAGTCTGTAAACATGGAACAGACTTGTGCATCTTTGCTTTAAAATAAATTTTAGATCTATACAACAGACACCACACCTCCATTTTCGTGTGTTTTATTGATGCCTCAAAGGCTTTTGATTATGTAAATCATGAAAAGCTGTGTTTCAAGTTGTATAAGAGGGGTGTCCCCAAATGTTTGGTGAGGATTCTTGTTTTTTGGTATGCAAATCAACAAATGTTTGTTAAATGGGGAAACTGTGTTAGACCCCTTCGGTGTCTCAAATGGTGTGAGACGGTAGCATCCTGTCTCCCTTTTTGTTCAATGTTTACATGGATGAGCTGTCAAAGCTTTTAAATGACTGTGGAACAGGTTGTAGGGTCTGCAATAAGGTAATCAACCATCTTATGTATGCCGATGGTTTAGTAATCTTCTGTCCCTATTCTGCTGGCTTACAAGAACTGCTGCAGGTGTGCTCTGACTATGGAAGTGACTTTGATATGAAATATAATTCTAAGAAAAGCAGCATCATGATTGTGCTGAGCAGAGAAGACTCCAAGTTGATGTTCCCTGACTTCTTTCTGTCGGGCAACAGGCTGGATGTCAGTGATGAATATAAATATTTGGGGCACTATTTGACTGCAGACCTGTCAGATGATAGAGACATTTACAGACAATGCCGTATGCTCTATGGTCAAGCTAACACGCTGATCCGTAGGTTTGGAATGTGCTCAACATCTGTTAAGATCCAACTCTTTAAGGCCTACTGCACTCCTTTGTACACCGCTCACCTGTGGAGACGTTGTAAAAGGAGCAGTATGTATAGACTAACTGTGGCATATAATGATGGCCTCCGGATGATGCTGAGGGTACCTCGATGGAGCAGTGCGAGCAAAATGTTTGCAGGTGTAGGTGTTCCTACCTGCCTAGCGGTGCTGCGTAACCTCATGTATAGATGCATGTGCAGATTGTCTGAATCTGAAAACTGTATTATCACTACACTGACCAACCCTGGACTAAGCTCTGTGAGATATTTTTCTATTTTAAGGACTCATTGGCAGATGAGCCTCTATAGGAAAGCTTTTTAATCTTTTTTAAATCTTTTTCTTTTTTTCTTTTTATATACATACCGTATATGGATCTTACATTGTGTCTGAAATTAAGAAACTACTACTACACAAGCTAAATGAGCAGACAAACTTTAACTTTCCAATAACTCAAGGACACTTTCATTTTTTGTATGATCATTTATTTTAAATCAGGTAATTGAAAAGAAAAGTTGTTTGTTTAAAAAATAGACACGTCAATGAGCAGCAAACGATTTAAATCAGGTGTTCAGATTAATATCTGTCGTGAATTAACACATCACAGCTCAAATTGGGTTATTATTTTTTGTTTTCCAAATGAAACGCACAGAGTTCTTTCAACACCATTGCCTGCTCTAAATCAAACATGTCTGGATGAAAATGAAATGCAATTGCTTTTTGATTTGCCACGGTAAACATAATGACGTTTTTATTGTAAGATAATAGAAAACCTTGCGTTTCCTTTATCATTTTCCTTCCAGGTGTTTGTGTCTTTTGAAGCATAGCTTTTTAACCACAGTAAGTTGCCATTATCTACAGTGGTGCACTCCTGTGTTTCAAATATTTCCTCATACTTTGCATGATTTAATAGCTGGCTTAATGAGCTGCTGCTTGAATGTGGAAGGACATCTCATTGCGGTAATGAACCGTGAAAAGGGCAAACACACATTATTGTGTGAATTGCTTTAATAATCAGCTCGGTGGCTGACACACAGCCCATCTTCCAGAAGTCTGCTCTGTCAGTAAGCAAAGATGCTGAACGTTTCATTTAGGCAGCACATTCTCTGATAGCTTGGCCATCAACTCTGACCTCCCTCTTTTTTGTCACTCTCCAGCTCTTCCTCATGTTCTTTCGGATACCTGATACATTTTAAGCCGTTACCGACTGGCCACAGTATCTCTGTCTGCTGAGGCTCAGCTTTCTTTGGAGGGGGTTAATGAAGGGTTGATATGGCTTCGGCTCTCTGCAGCCACTGAGCACACGGGTCTGGGGCGTGTTAGATTAGCACAGGGGGCTTTTTAGGAAAAGTGATTTTCCTCTAATAAAATTCTGTTAATCCCCTTGAGTTTCAAGGCTCTTTAAAACGAGTGTGGAGAATTGGAAGCGGTTTCAAAAAGCTGTGTAACAAAGGTAAAAGTGACAAAAACGTGACATTACTTTGGCTGCAGAGTAATTAGTAACATCAAGAAAGTTATAACAAATTTAGTATTGCTATTTACAGTAGGGCTGTAGTGATACAATAATATCACGATACGATACACAATATTCTGCTCACAATACAATATATATTGCAATATAATAATAATAATAATAATAATGAATTCAATTTATAACGCGCTTTTCATTAGTGAAAATCTCAAAGCGCTACACACATTGAATGCTACACACATTCATACACCGGTAGCGGCAGACTACCATGCAAGGTGCTTTCCAGTCCTACCGGGAGCAACTCGGGGTTAAGTGTCTTGCCCAAGGACACAACGACACATGGTGTGGGGAACCGGGATTCGAACCGCCAACCTTCCGATCGGGGGACGACTGCCATTACCACTACGCCACGGCCGCCCCCAAAAATATTCAAAATCGATATTCAGCAAACGATACAATTCAATTAGCCTGGTTAAAACCAGACCCTTGTCCTTCACTTTGCTTCGTACTAGGGCCTGGACTTTTTCCTATAGAGAACCGATTCTTGCTGGAGGCGTGGCCTCTGCTGAGGAACAAAACCATTGGATCTGATTTTACCCAATCGTTAACGTTTGACCGTGACGTATGTTGCGCAGAGCTGCATAGGAAGGCGAGGGCCAGGCTAAAGGCTAACTGTTCAGATAAACAGCTCAGAAACCACTCGGTGGATATTTTTTCTGCTACCAGTGTGTAATTATATGGCTTTAATTTACTAACTGTTGGCCTGGATGAAACATTTGAGATAAAATTCGATTTTTTTACAATTTATTTTCGTAGCGCCCCCGAGGCTGTTTGGAAAAAGTCAAACCGAAACAATTTAAATCTAGCAGATTTGACCATTTTGTGAATTGACTAAGGAACGGTTAAGCTCAGGAACCCTTGTGCTATAACGTCAGTTAAGATATATATTTTTTCTCAGCAAAGAAATAATAGTTTTTACCGTGTTTTCTTGTAAATTCCTTCGTGCCGGCAGCAATTTTAAGCAGGGCAAACTGCGCATGAAATCGACGTCGTTCAAAACTCTGCCTTCTGTTCTCTGATTGGTCCGGCCAAAAATCTACCAGCGAAATCCTTCTCTATGGGAGAAGTCCCAGACGGAGCAGTGAAGGGAAATGAGAATTGAGCGGAGCTGCGTAAGGCGAGGGCCAGGCTACAATTCAATACACTTTTGCGATTTTCTGAAAGATTTTAGAGGGACAGTGATATTGGTGACATTTTGTGACTGTTATAGACTTGGATTGAATTAATTTAACTGAAAACTGATTAAAAGCACCAACTACACAATACCTGGCTCTGGTTGGACATGGACACAGACTTAAAGTCGACAGCTGGACAAAATGAATCAAAGAAGTGGTGAGAAAACATGTTTCTTTTAATTGATACAGTAAAATCTGTAGCTTACATGCATTTGTAAAGTAAATAAAGTGCACCAAGTGCCCTGCTCTGAATAGTTTGAAACATTTTTAACCTTGACACTTAACATCTGAAGGAATCACTCTAAGTGCTTGGTAAGTAAACAGTAATATGACTTCTCCAAAACAGTCTATAATTCAAGTAATGAAGAACATTTAACTTCAAATGCACCCATATTAGCAGAGTTTCTGCTCAGTTGGATGTTACGATACTTGCGGATGAATATCGATTTTTTTCTAGGAAAGAAAAAAATCGATATATATATATCGCAAAATCTATATTATTACAAAGCCCTAATTTACAGTAATATTATTTTTGTCAGAGCCAACAATAAGTCAAAGTCAAAGTCAAAGTCAACTTTATTGTCAGATCTGCAATATGTACTGTACAGGACATACACAGGACCGAAATTGCGTTTCTCTCAGTCCCTCGGTGCAACAGTAAACATCTAAACATTGAAACACTGAAACATATAATAATAGACATAAGCATAAAATAGTAAAACTAACACTGTCCTGAGTTTTTTGCATAGTGGTATAAGAGTATGAAAATTTACACCAACTCTAAAACTAAAACATTAAACATTTAATGAACATAATACTGTCCTGAGTTTTTGCATACTAGTATAAAAAAAGAGTATAAAAAGTATAACTAAAATAAACTAAAGGTTTCTAGCATTGACATTTGCAAAGTGGCAAAGCAGCGTATGAGTTAATGTGCACAGTATATGTATGAGGTAGTAGTTGATGTTGTTATAGAGGCAGAAAGTGGCATATGCAGTAAGGCACATTGGGCATCCCTAAATAAGACCGTTCAGAGCACACTGTATATGTATCAGCAGTGGTGTAGATATTAGAGTAGTGTAAATGTAAACAGTAGTAATTACATGTAAGCAGTAGTAATAAAAGTAAACAGTATTAATAAATGTAAACAGAGAATGTAAACAGTATTATGATTATAGGCAGTGATGTAATACAAACATTAGTGCAAGTATGAGAAGTAGTGCAAACTGTATGAGCACATGACCGAGAGTTTAGTGAATAACCCGTTTGATGACACAGAGTCCAGTGTTAAAATCTTTGTGTTGAGTGGTAATGTGTGAGAAAGTTTTAGTGTTAAGGCAGTTCAAATGGGAGGGGGGGCAGAGCAGGCAGAGTGTTTAGCATTCTGACTGCCTGATGAACAGAGCTGTCTCTCAGTCTGCTGGTTCGAGCCTGGAGACTCCTCAGTCTCCTCCCTGATGGCAGCAGTCTGAAGCAGCTGTGTAGTGGGTGTGTGGGATCACCTGCCATGCAGTGGGCTTTCCGAGTGAGGCGTTTGCTGTGTAAGTCCTGCAGTGAGGGCAAGGAGGTGCCCACGATCTTCTCAGCTGCTCTCACAATGCGCTGGAGGCTCTTGCGGCAGGATGCAGTACATGCACCAAACCACACAGTGATGCAGCTGGTCAGGACACTTTCTATGGCACCTCTGTAGAAGGTGCTCATGATGGGGGTTGAAGCTCCAGCCCTTTTCAGCTTGCGGAGAAAGTAGAGACGCTGGTGAGCCTTCTTTGCCAGTGCTGCAGTGTTCCTGCTCCAGGACAGGTCCTTTGAGACGTGCACTCCCAGGAACTTGGTGCTGTCTACTCTCTCCACTGCGGTGCTGTTGATGGTCAGAGGGGCATGTTGGGCATCCTTCTTCCTGAAGTCCACAACAATCTCCTTTGTCTTCTCCACGTTGAGAGTGAGATTGTTGTGTCCGCACCACAAGGCCAGGCGGCTCACCTCGTTCCTGTAGTCCGTCTCATCGTTGTTGCTGATGAGACCCACCACTGTTGTGTCGTCCGCAAACTTGATGAAGTGGTTGGAGCTGTACGATGGTGTGCAGTCGTGTGTTAGCAGGGTGAATAGAAGGGGGCTCAGCACACATCCTTGTGGGGCCCCTGTGTTCAATGTGATGGTGCTAGATGTGTTACTCCCGACCCGCACTGTCTGTGGTCTCCCGGTCAGGAAGTCTAGCAGCCAGTTACACATTGAGGTGTTCAGCCCCAGACTGTCCAGTTTAAGGATGAGCTGTTGGGGGATGATGGTGTTAAATGCCGAGCTGAAGTCGATGAACAACATTCTAACATAGGAGTCCTTCGTGTCCAGATGTGTGAGAGCTGTGTGAAGGGCAGAGGAGATGGCATCGTCGGTTGAGCGATTAGGTCGGTATGCAAATTGGAAGGGATCCAGGGAGTCAGGGAGGACAGATGTGATGCTTTTCATGACTAGCCGTTCAAAGCACTTCATCAGGATGGGGGTGAGTGCTACTGGGCGATAGTCATTGAGGCATGCGGGCGTTGCCTTCTTTGGGACAGGGATGATGGTGGTGGCTTTGAAACAGGTGGGGACGATGGCCTGGCTCAGTGAGATGTTAAAGATGTCCGTGAAGACCGCTGCGAGTTCCCCTGCACAGTCCTTCAGCACACGACCAGGTATGTTGTCAGGACCAGAGGCCTTCCGGGCGTTAATCTTGATGAATGATCGCCTTACGCTGTCTGAGGACAGCGTCAGCACCTGGCCATCAGGAGCTAATAACAGCCAAACCTGAGATGACCATCTAATTGATGCAACTTGTGATTGTTTTAATTTTTTTAAGTCAAACATGCTGTACTGATTGGTCATTTTTGCATGCTGAAACCGATTTAATAGCTCTTAACAGTCGCCATAAAACCAAGATTGGCATTAAAACTTGATTTATAAATTAAGCCAGTGTGGAATTATTTTCTAATGATTGACAAGTGATGTTCTCTTGTGGCTCCAAAAATAAAATTATTTGTGTCAAAATTAAATAAAAACTTAATTATATTTGACTTGACCTTAATTATCTTAATGAGTTCAAGATTTTAGCTGCTAGATTTGTGTCACATGTTCTAGGACGAATCATCAAATGTGAATTCTGGTCTTTTTTTTAAACTGATGGGGAAACAAGAGCATTATCCTCCAGCCTTGGCTCTCAGGCTACTTTGTTATGTGTGGTCTATATACGTGTCTGCTCAAACATTCTTAATTCAACTTATTAAAAGATTTGGTCATCAAGTTCTGCACAAGTCTAGTAATGAGCCATAAATGTAAATAAATTGTGTAGAAGCATAAAAACAACTAAAACAGGGATCCCCAACCACCGACCCATGAATTATTTTAGACCAGACTGCATAAAAAATATGCAAAGTTTTATTTTAAAATGTTTTTTTGATTTCCGTTAGTCTGTATATTATTTTATTTTGAAAATGAATAATTTAAGTCAATTTTAGTGCTTGACTCAGTCCCAGTTTTTTTCACAAGTTCTAGCGAAGCTGAGTAAATAAAAACACACATGGCTCGAGTGCTTCTTTGAAAAAAAAGGGAAAATGTATGATGATGAAATGGCAGAAGGCTCCACAACCACCACCAAAAAGAATGCTGCATTGAAAAGAATTTACAAGGATCCTAACTCACTTACTTTGTACATGTTATGAGCTCACTCTGTGAAATATGTGGTGTCTGGCTATTTTTTCATTTTTTATTTATTAAATTTATTCATTTTAAAATACAACACACAAAAAAAAATCACAATTGTGACAATACAATATCAAGAAATAAAATGAAGGGAGGCAGAATGAAGAAAAAAACTTATGATATCTGCCCCCATTTTTCAAACAGTTAGTTCAAACAGACAAAATAAAATCATCAAACAAGTAACAGAATAGAAAATAAATCATAATTGTCAAATTACAAAATGACAAGCAAGAAACTATCATATATATTTCAGTAATAATTTGGTTTTGATTAATTTCTTAAATGTGGATAACGAAGTGGCATTTTTAATTTCAGTATCCAAATAATTCCACAAACCAATTCCCTGAATGGAGCTTGACCGACCCCTCGAACTTGTTCTGTATTTAGGTTTAACAAAAATGTCTTCTCCCTTTAAATTATAACAGCTTTGACGTTTAACAAAAAGTATCTGGATATTACATGGTAATTCTTGTTTATGGGCTCTATACATGACTGACAAAATATTATAATCCACCAAGTCACTGAATTTTAGCAACTTCAATTGATGAAACAATGTGCTGGATGGGTGACAATAATTTTTTCTGGTAATTATTCTTATAGCTCTTTTCTGTAACAAAAAAACAGGTTCCGTGAAAGTTTTACATGCTTTACCCCAGATGTCGATACAATAAATTATATGTGGAACAATAATTGTGTTGTACAACAAGTACAGTGCTTTGTCATTTAATAGGTTCCTGACTTTATACAGAACAGCAATAGATCTCGCTATCTTTGTCTTTACTGAATTTATATGATGTTTCCACGTCAGTTTGTCGTCAATGATGACACCCAGAAATTTCACTTCACTAACACGACAGATCTCAACATCGTCAATCATAAATGGAATCTCAACAGTAGTTTTTTTTACCAAATATCATATATTTAGTTTTATCTAAATTAAATGACAATTTATTTAGATTAAACCAATTTTGTATTTTTACCAATTCTATCTTCATAAATTCAAAGATCTGTGTAATATCATGACCACAACAAAAAAAAGTTGTATCATCAGCAAAAAGGATACATTTAAGAAGTACAGAAACTTTAACCAAGTCATTAATATACAAAATAAATAATTTAGGTCCAATGATAGAACCCTGAGGGACTCCACATTTAATGAAGCCCTGAAAACTTCACAACTGCCTCAGCACCTGGAGACCAAGCACTATACAGGTAGTCCTCGACTTACGACGGAGATCCGTTCCTACGTTGCGTCGTAAACCGAATTTCGCCGTGTCGGAACATACGTAAATACTTCAACTTATACATACAGTACTGTATTTTGCCAAGCACTTAGCCTATCCTAACACAGTACCCTACATAATTATCAAAAAACACATACATTTGGGAGCCATAATGAAGGAAAAAAAGAGTTAATTTCCTACTGGTATGCTGGTGAAGCCGTTCCTCCGTCCCTCCTCCGAATTCTCTATTGCGTTTACGTCATAAAACCGCCGTACAGCTCGGTCCATCCTCCGTACGTATTCGTTTATGCCGTAAAACCGCATTCACAGTACACACAGTAACAGTAAGTTGTACTATGAGCAGTTTTGTTTTGCTTTTTGAATGTCCAAAGGACCAGACTTAGCTTTTTTAGAGAGTACAGGGCAGCTGTAGCCTCCGCAGCTAACCGGAAACTGCCAGAAACTGCATAACTCGGCTTTTCAAAATAAAAAATAAAAAAATAAAAAATATATATATACTGTAATTTTAATGGGAGGTGCGTCGTAACCGCGAAACGTCGTAAGTCAAGGACTACCTGTACATTAAAAAATCAAACCTTTGAATTTTTTTAAAGGAAAAAAGTGGAATAAAGTTCAGTTATCTGGGAGAGACTCTGAACTGCTGCTCCTCTGCTTCGAAAGGAGCCAGTTGAGGTGGTTCGGGCATCTGGTAAGAATGATCCCTGGGCGCCTCCCTAAGGAGGTGCTGTCGATTGGCCTGGGAACGTCTTGAAGTCCTCCCAGAAGAGCTGGAAGAGGTGGCTGTGGAAGGAGTCTAGCTCTCCCTGCTCAAGCTGCTGCCCCCGAGACCCAACTTCAGAACAAGCAGAAGATAATGGATGGATGGATGAATGGATGGATGGATGGAACAAAGTGAATATGAAGATCAGGAACAATTACTGAAGGCTACCACTTCATTAACTCTTTCCGCACTGAGAGCATTGTCTGTAGTGGCCGACTGCATTACCAAGGACTTATATTAAATAATAAATATTTCTCCAAGTAATAATAATGTAAGTGAAGTTACAAAATATATAATATTTATTTCAATTATAGATGCAATAATATTATATTTGATGCACTTTGTGTTTTGTTATACGCATGGTCCATGGAAAAATTGTCTTGCATAAAACTGGTCTGTGGCTCAAAAATGGTTGGGGACCCCGATGAAGTGAACTAGCATGCCCCGAGGACCAAGCATGCATTATGGCTCGGCTTCTCTGTGATGCAAAACACAAACAGTTTTGTGGTTCACAAGCCGTCAAAATGGTCTTCTCAAAACCCAGTGGGTGACTTTACATCGGATTCATCCATCGATTTCACTCTGTCTACAGCTAAATGTATTTCTAGTACGATGCTGCTCCAGTTTGTGTTTAAGAGTCTTGTGTGACGATTTTTCTTGTTCATTTCAGTTAAAACATAATTCTTTTTTTTGACTGCGTCAATAAATCCTTGAATGTAATACAGTATTCAATTTACAATTGGAAAAGCTCTAGATACACACTATGTTAACTGATTTTATAGTGTATTGCATCTGATACTGACATGAAAGTGGACTTGCATGACTCATCACTTGTCAGCACAGTGACATTAAACAGAAAGGTTTTGTCTCCTTCCTTTTCATGTCCTCTTAAAATTTCACTCAGACTTCATCTCCAGACCTCCAAGGTCATCTTTAGATGCGCATCAGTGGCCCTGGCAGACCCACGCACTACTCTCCCATCATCCCTCCTCTCAATCTGACTGCCCTGCCAGTAAAAAAAAAAAGAAAATCTGCCTGCTGCAAAGCCCTCAGCATCCTCTCTTTCAATTGTTCATACAGCCACAAACACGTCTACACACTTGCATGCATGGACACATACACTCCCTCACACACACATTCATGTACAGGAATATGTCAGCTGAGCCGGTGAAAATCCACATCGCCCAACATGAACAAGGTGTTTGAATCTTCTCATAGTGATGTTTGGTGTTGACCTTTAGTGATAATGGATGAGGAATAATGGAAAAGACTGATATTCAGAGAGTAGTCTGCAGCCGCAAGTCAGTGTTACATCCATCCATCCGTCCCTCCATTATCTACCACTTGTTCCGAAGTCGGGTCACGAGGGCAGCAGCTTGAGCAGGGAGGCCCAGACATCTATTTCTATATACCATCTTTTCCGCAGTATGTCACACAGTCCTATGAGTCGCATCAATCAAAATACATCTAATAAAGTGGAAAAATCCATAAATAAGTCACTTTGTTGTATACGTCGCATCTATTATGCGTCACTGCTGACGCATCGCGTTTGTTACGTGTCACCGCTGACAACCCGGAAATGTGGGCTGAACCTGGAAATGTGGGCTGGTGTGCCAAAAATCGATTGGCTGCCAAATGGCGGCCGCTGAAGCATGTACGGAAGGACTTCAATAAGAATTTAACATGATTAACACTTAAAAACAATTATTTGTTAGCTCAAAATTATAGTAAAAGTTTGTTTCAGTTTAACTTTTCCTTAATAAATGCAGATCATGGCATCACCACCAGGCGCAATGGCGGAGTCAGGGGGTGGGCAGTGGTGGCCTTGGCCATGGGCCGGTGTTGTGCCAAAAATCGATTAATGTATATGCCAAATGACGGCCACGGGAGCATACACGGGAGGACTTTAACATGAATTTAACAAGGTTAACATTTAAAAACAATTATTTGTTTGCTTGAAATTATAGCAAAGTGTTTCTCAGTTTAACTTTTTATTAATAAATGCACTTTGACAGTCAAATCAGCTGCATTTTCAAAAGCCTATATGCAGAAACATGAACGCACAGAGGGACGACTCGCTGTGCATTTCTTCAAAATTTAACAAGATAACCACCTAAAAACAATTATTTGTTTGCTCGAATTTATAGTAAAGATGTGTCTCAGTTGAACTTTTACTTAAAGACCGTGTAAAGTGAAATTAAATGTGTGTTTTTAGTTTGTCACATGGCATAAATATGTGTTATTAATCACCCATTTAAATCTGACTGATTAAAAACATTGTTTACCTTATAAAATTAAGTCTCAAAAATCATGAAAAAACAGGATTTTGCCTTGGTCTTGCTCTATAACTCCAAAATTAATTGAGCTACAATTTTGAGACTTTTTACTCATTTACAAGATTACAATTATGACATTTATAATGTTTATTGAAGAAAATGTTGAAATTCACTTTACACGGTCTTTAATAAATGCACTTTGACAGTCAAATCGGCTCAATTTCGCCCAATCAGGTCAAATAATCTGCATTTCGTCTGGGCAGCACAGTGAAATGAAGTTGATTTGATGGTTGCTCCAGGCAGACAAGGGTGGCAGGATGTGGCAAGCCGTTTGTGTCATTAATAGCAACTTTTAACTATTTCATGATACAACAGCATGCCATACTGCTCGAGTGCCATCTGAAAATTGTAATGTTCAATATTTTCTGTCAGAATGAATGAAAACAGTTATATCTCAGCTTAGCCTGGTTTAAACCAGACCCTTGTCCTTCACTTCGCTTTGGACTAGGGTCTGGCATCTCTGCCATAGACAACGATTTCTCCTGGAGATTTTTGAATGGACCAATCAGAGAACAGGAGGCAGAGTTTTGTTAGTTTAGCCTGGCGAGGTCCAGGCTATCAGATAAATTGCTCAGAAACCACTCGGTGGATATTTTTTCTGCCACCAGTGTGTAATTATATGTCTTTAATTTACTGACTGTTGGCCTAGATGAAACATTTGAGATAAAATTCGATTTTTTATCATTTATTTTCGTAGCGCACCCGAGGCTGTTTGGAAAATATCAAACCGAAACTATTTAATATCCAGCAGATTTGACCATTTCGTGAATTGATTTAGGAACTGTTAAGCTCAGGAACACTTCTGATATAACGTCAGCTATGAAATATATTTTTTCTCCGCAGAGAAATAATAGTTTTTTACCTTGTTTTGATGAAAATTCGTTCGTGGCGGCAGCCATTTTGAATGACGACGTCAGTCGACATCGTTCAAAACTCCGCCTTCTGCTCTCTGATTGCTCAGGAACACTTCTGATATAACGTCAGCTATGAAATATATTTTTTCTCAGCAGAGAAATAATAGTTTTTTACCTTGTTTTATTGAAAATTCCTTCGTGGCGGCAGCCATTTTGAATGACGACGTCAGTCGACGTCGTTCAAAACTCCGCCTTCTGCTCTCTGATTGGTCCGGTCAAAAATCGGCCGGAGAAATCGTTGTCTATGGGAGGAATCCCAGACTGTGCAGTGAAGGGAAATGAGAATTGAGCGGAGCTGTGCAGGAAGGCGAGGGCCAGGCTAATCTCAGCTAAGAATTGGTTCATAAATATGGCAAAACAAAATCATAAATACGTTGCTTCAGTTTATAAGTCGCAGAACATGCAAATTAAGCAAAAAAAAAAGGCAACTTATAGGATGAAAAATACGGTAAATGTTTCCACATAATTCCACAGCCACCTCTTCCAGCTCTTCTGGGAGGATTCCAAGGCGTTCCCTGGCCAACTGAGGGATGTAGTCTCTCCATCTTGTCGTGGGTCTTCCCCGGGGTCTCCTCCCAGTCACAAATTACAAGAGCTGGGATATTTTATTACTGTAGTTGTATTGTACTTTATTATTTTTTACATTAAAATATATAATAATCCTCAATATTAAAACTAACACAGGTGCTCTTCTCTTAGCAATCATTCTATTTTTCTGTTTTTTCTTTAATTTTCTTTTAGCTTTTAGGTAGCCTTTGACTGTTTTTAACTAGCATTCTGTTAGTATTAGCTTATAGCTAAAGTGTTGCTTGTATTTTGCTATGTTTAGCTTTCATTTAGCCTTTGACTAGTGTAATCTTTAAGCTAACAGTTTCACTTGTTTTGCTACTTTAAGCTTTTGGCTAAAATTTAGCTGTTTTTAGCTTTCACTTCAGTTTAAAATTCTTCATCAAATTTCAAAAGTTATTCAGCGCTCGGCATTCATGATTCTTTTTTTATACAAATGTAATTTTCTTTAGTTTAAATTGCTTTAAAACAAAGAACATTTGATCTTTTTTGTCTGTTTTTGTTTAGTTCTGCTGCATTTTTGCTACTCGAGAGATTAGATTTTAATTAACAGTATATTTTCTGCACAAACCATTGAGTTTATTACATTTTTCATTTGTATTTTATTTTTACAAATATATATCTTGGTATCATTGGAGTAGTTCAAAACATTGTTGAACAACTGTCTGTGTTTGTGAATTATTTTTACGATGCCAAGTGGCATTTTTTTTGCCTGTTGAAGCTTTTATAGACATGACTGCAAACACCAATTTCAGCAGATTATAAACACCAGCTGGTGATATTAAAGAGCCAACAAATGGTCATAGTTTTAGTTGCAAACAGCATTTATGCCTTTTGTTTGAGTACAGTGTTTGTGAATTCTGCTCGGTGCCAAGAGACAGCAAATAGATGAGAAGTAATGAGCTACTCATAAAAGTTAAAAGTTTATTGTTCTTTTTTATTATTATTTTAAACTAGGAAGTCTACAATCACAACATTTTAGGTGGTCTGGTTGGTCTTTATGTGATTGTGTCCTCACCCCCCAACAAAAGCAGTTTATTGCTCCGGCCCAGCAAAGAGTTGCTGTGAATGCCCGGTGCTTTGGTGGGTGAAACATGAATAGCGGTAGAACTGGAAACACTTTGATAGGAAAAATAATTTTTAGAGTAGACGGACGTTTACCTAGAAGCCTTTAGAGCCACTGTAACGGGTGCCTTATCATTTAGTTCGTTTTCTTTTTGCACGTTTTCTTCACTGCAGCCATGAAAGGATGCTTTTGGTTTGCAACAGAGAATGGAGCAGCATTTTAATGGATCTCAGTTGGCAAAAAGTGGCCTAACGTGTGCCAAAAAACACCACTATCAGAGCAAGACCACAATCTCCCCTTCCTCTGACATCAACAAGATTGATGTTATTTACAACAGTTTCTCAGTTTACCAAAATAACACAACACTGAACAATGTTTTTGACTGTGGTATCCTTCATTTCTGTTTTGTGTAAACACGTCCTCTTTGGCCTACATTTCCTTCTAAAAGCAGACAGCAGAGGAACCCTGCAGGCCACAGCTGGGACCCAGACATGTTCAAGGTGCAACGAGACACGTCACTGAATGCCCCTCTGTACCTTGCCACTGTGCAGTACTTTTATTCATTAATGGTCATCAGGTCATCTGGACAGTTTCTTTTTTGTGAAAAGACGTTTCACCTTTCACCAATCCCACTTCTGACACCATGTTGTGTGTTGTGGTAATAAAGAGTCCTGTTGAAGTTGATGATAACTTGTTTAATAACCAAAGGGACTGACAGGATACAGAGCAGTAACGAGTGGAAACCCAAGCCTCGTGCAGAACGTAAAACAAAACCTAACCTGCGCATGAGCAGACCCAGAACTACGGCAACTGTGAAGGCTCAATATCACTGTGTGCACAGTCAATATTCTACAATGCCCAAGTAAAGTGTTTTGCTCACTAAGCAACCATCTTGTGACCATAAAACTGGTTGGCCCACTAAAGGAGTGCGCTGCTTAATGGGCAAAACAGTTTACTTGGGCCACCTCAGATTGAAGAAGCCCTCCGGATAGAGGGCGAAACATCTTTCCACAAAAAAGAAACTGTCCAGATGACCTGATCGAACATTATTGTATTTTATACCTGGATGATTGAACATTAACTTTGATGTTTATTCATTAACTTCACAACATTTCTGTTAGCTAGAACAAGCCTCGCCAATTTCCTTTCACCTCTCTTGCTGATGAGCCTTTTCAGTCAGCCAGAGGGCTCTGGTTTCTTTATTAGCGGACAATTTAAAACTCGACGAATTTAGCAATCTATGTGAAGATTTGAGCTACTTGTCTTCATTTTTGGAAGCAGAAAATAGTTTGGGTGATGGAACAAGAAACAACAGGATCTAATTTAGGTCTGATGCTGTATCAGACTTACCTTCATGTCGAGCTGCGCACACCTGCGCACTGTGACAAGCCCAGAGCTCTGCCTCACACTCTGCACACTACGTCACAGATGGTGCGTTAGATTTCCCATGATTAAACACGGCTTGAAGTTCAAAATCCCTTTTAAAGCAAAATTAAAGTGATTTATCATTTTGTTTGCAAAAACAAACATATTTAAATGATAAAATATATATATATTTTGAGCAATTTTATGAATAGTAGAAAAATCATGTCAGTGGACCTTTAAAATGTGCGTTTCAACAAGAAAACATGCTTTAATTAAAGGCCTGTCATTCCTTGAATGCATTTCTTAATTTGCTTTTCATGCCAGTCTTTTATACTGAAATCATCTTCTTCTAAAAAGGAACAACGTTACAGTCATTTTGGTTTAACTTTGTAAACGATGTTTGGAACAATCTCATTCGGTATGTGAGATTTTACAAGATGTCAAAGTGCTCAGACTATCGGCTACTACCACTCTAAACTTTTGCTTAAAATGTGTTAAATGATTGTGTTGCCTAAGGTCAGTTAGCCGTGGCGTGGTGGTAATGGCAGTCGTCCCCCGATCGGAAGGTTGGCGGTTCGAATCCCGGTTCCCCACACCATGTGTCGTTGTGTCCTTGGGCAAGACACTTAACCCCGAGTTGCTCCCGGTAGGACTGGAAAGCACCTTGCATGGTAGTCTGCCGCTACCGGTGTATGAATGTGTGTAGCATTCAATGTGTGTAGCACTTTGAGATTTTCACTAATGAAAAGTGCGTTATAAATTGAATTCATTATTATTATTATTATTATTACCTGCGGCAACCATCTTGAATTGGAGTGACTTCAAAAGTGAATCATCCATTCATCCATCCATCCATCCATCCATCCATCCATCCATCCATTATCTACAGCTTGTTCCAAAGTCAGGTCTCGGGGGCAGCAGCTTGAGCAGGGAGGTCCAGACATCTCCTTCCACTTCCACCTCTTCCAGCTCTTCTGGGAGGACTCCAAGGAGTTCCCAGGCCAACTGAAAGACATAATGTCTCCAGGCATTTCCAGGACAGATGGGATACATAGTCTCTCCAGTGTGTCCTGGAGTCTCCTCCCAGTCAAACATGCTCAAAGCACCTCCCTAGGGAGGTGCCCAGAAAACATCCTTACCAGATACCCAAACCACCTTGACTGACTCCTCTCAATATGGAGGAGCAGCGGATCTACTCTGAATCTCTCCTGATAACTGAACTTCTCACCCGAGAGTCCAGCTACCCTGCAAAGGAAACTCATTTCAACCGCCTGTATCCACAATCTCATTATTTCGGTCACTACCCAGAGATCATGACCACAGGTGAGGGTAGGAACGTAAACCGACTGGTAAACAGAGAGGTTTGTCTTACAGCTCAGCTCCCTCCACCACAATGGACCGGCACAGAGTTGATCAGATGTTTAATAAATTATTTCTTTCTACGGGTTTCACAAAGATCTATCCACTGATACATGAGATATTTTGCTAACAGACAGACGAGGTTGATTCCAACAGTTAACGACTGAAATGTACATTCATTGATTGTTTGAA
>JBBPBX010045827.1:0-26837 GCA_038048925.1 Garcialebias charrua | reverse complement strand
GCACCTGTATGTAAAATTGTTTATTTATTTAAAGCTGCACTCTGCAGTTTTTGTAGAACGCAGCACTTAGGAAAATTTTCAACAGGGAAAGCATTCTGGTCCCTCCCCACTCAGAGCCATATATGGCTCTGCTCCCTCTTGCTCTCGCTGCAGTTTCTGAATGCTCCGCCTCCACTACATGTCCTGTCTCAACCGCTGCAAAGTTCTGTGATTATATGTTAATAAAACGTTCTAAAAAATAAAATAAAAACATGGAGCGCTGGTCCAGCACACCAGAACACCATGAAATCTGCTGAGCCTCGCGCAGCCACGTTGAACCCGAGTTTAATTCGCTCGTGACAAATTCATCCATTTCCTCATTTCAGTCAGTGGAGGAGGAAGCGATCACTTGACTTTTGGCAAAACAAAAGAAAAGTCCAGATCAGGGATGAAGAAGGGGAATTTAATACATTTGTGTCACATACAAAACAGTTTTGCATCGCTTTGCAATTATTTCAACGAGAACCTGCGCGGCCGCGGGGGCTGGGGGGGGGGTGGGTTAGGAGCGTGAGAAGCTCTGTTTTTATTGGCTGGTTAACGGCGGGTCACTGTGGCTTTTTAGAAATGCTTATTTACCACCTGGAGAAGCAAGGGGACTATAGTTTTTTTCAGAGATTACTTTGTCTAACATCAGTCTGTCAGGAGATAGTGACAGAGTGAAGAAATATGTTAAAAATATATTTTTAGAAAACTTACAGACTGCACTACAGAAACTGCCGACTGCACCTCATACATATACTGTACAGTGTACATTAACACATATGCTGCTGTGCCACTCTTTGCAAATGTCAATGCTAGAACCTTCAGTTTATTTTATAGATATACTTTTTATACTTTTTATACTACTATGCAAAAACTCAGGACAGTATTACACTTTTATTATTTCATTTTATGCTTATGTTCATTAAATGTTTAGTGTTGGTGTAAATTTTCATACTTTTATACTACTATGCAAAAACTCAGGACAGTGTTACACTTTTACTATTTTATGCTTATGTTTATTAAATGTTTCAGTGTTTTAGTGTTTAAATGGTTACTGTTGCACCGAGGGACTGAGAGAAACGCAATTTCAATCCTGTGTATGTCCTGTACATATTGCAGTTCTGACAATAAAGTTGACTTTGACTTTTAAGTACTGATAACTTTGTAAACAAAAATACATTTTACGTAGTTGTTTTTTTACATTTCACAGACATATTTATTGTAATTTATTTGAATTCACTTCATAAAACTGGAGTTTGTATAGTAATTCCTCTGAAAACAAGACATTGGGTCTGATGTTCCTTCTGTTGATTGTCCACTAGGTGGCAGCAGGAAGTGCTGTCGCTCAGTGTTGTGCATTAATTGGTGTTCCGTGTCGACTGGACCTGCCACTTTCCTGTAACTACAACTACACAAGCACACAGTGTGAGTCAGACCAGTGCTCTTACCTCTCCACCAGTACCTCTGAGAGATGTCCTCCCAGGTGAGCTGCTGGTTCAGGTGCTCCCCGGTTTCCCTGATGTGCGCCTGCTGGATAAGTTCCTTCCTCCTGCTGTCCTGCAGCACCACCTCCAGCTCCGTGAACTCGTTCTGGCCCTTCTGCCGACGCTGGTACAACAACGTCCCGTTCCTGACAACGTAGCATGCTGCGGCTTTACGGATCTTCCTCTTGGTGTTGCCGGGCGTCCCCGGCGCGTACGGCTCCCGTTCATCCGTCAGGTAGCGGATGATAGCCAAGTAGCTTTCTTCGCACGACATGGTTTTTTTTTTTTTACCCTACCCGCAAATTTTTCACGCTTACCTCGAAGAGGAGAGTCCTCTCCGACTCTTAAAAGAAAAGTGCGATTTTTATATCGCGATTAAGTTCTGATTGTTATGAAACAGAGAAGCCAAAGCGATATTTCAATTTGTTTTTTAAGGTGGAACTGCAGTTCGCAACGGTCGAGTTTTATTCGAACAGACAAAATGGCTGCTGCACAACCGGAAGTGACGTCTGATAGAGCTGCAATATGTAATGAGCAACATCTACCACAAGAGGGCGCAATGTGATTATTTTAGACATTCTTTTTTTCTAAATAAAATTTTACATGAAATACAGTGAACAACAAGCCATAGCACAGATTTATACTCAGATATAAATGTTTAACTAATCTTCCTGTCATTTTTGTCAGCTGTTAGTGTCACTGAGTAATCTGCTACACAAGCTATTAATTTAGTTATCTTTATGTAGTAAAAGTTGCATACTTTTTTGCAAACTACCCTGCCAACATTAAATATGTTGAAAGATAAAACACATGTATTTCAACCCACTGATAAATGCTCTGGATCATCTTACATGCATGTCCTCAGAATGCCACGTGTCTAAAAAAAAAAATCACGTAAAAGTGAGAAAAGTAACAAATAGGAGAGATGTTCAAGCCTACAACCCTGTGAAATGTTCCTCAGTATATTTGCTCTTTATAAAGTTGTTTTGAAGCCAGTTATTCAATATTTTCCCATTCAAAGGCATCAGCTTCTAATCCTGGAAGGATTTAGTCATGTGTTTGTCTTTCTTTTTTAATACAAAACTTGTCACCAGAAAATACAGCGTGCCAATGCTCTGTTTCAGCACAAAAAGCATGTACTGTACTACACTGACCTTTACCTTAAAGGTGCAGTCTGCAGTTTCTGTAGTGCAGTCTGTAAGTTTTCTAAAAAATATATATTTTTAACACATTTCTTCACTTTGTCACTATCTCCTGACAGACTGATGTTAGACAAAGTAATCCTTGAAAAAACTATAGTCCCCTTGCTTCTCCAGGTGTTACTAAAAGTGTAGTGGACATGACCTTGTCCACTTTTAAGACACCTGTGTACTTTTGAACTGTCCAGTGATGACCTTTACTGACCTCTCAGTAAAGCAAGACATTTACTACAAAATCATTCATTAGCTGTAATCTGATAAATATAGTCACCAAAAGAGACTATTTCTATCTTTGATTTTAGGCTGATGTGATCAAAAGAATAACTTTTGTCATTTTCATGATGTGTGCTTTTAAGCTGTGTTATTCTTTAAGAGTTAAACTGTGTTCACTGCTGTGTTAAAGGTGAAATCTCGGGTCACAGAGACCCGACTGTTTTGTTTAGAAATAAGAAGACAGTTTAATCCGTTGTTTTTCATGAACAAGGCTCCAGCTGCTCTGTCTTTTCCTAAACAATTTCCCTCTGCTCGGGCTGTAACCTTGGGTCGCGATAAGACAAGCCTCACTCCTCTCTTTGATCCTGCTTTAAGTTCTAAGCTGTTGCTGGAACTTGAGAGTCTGCAAGAGTCTGCAAGAGTCTGCAGAGTTTGGAAGGAACGAGAAGGTTCCCGAGTTTCTGGGAGCTTCGAAAGATGATGTGAACTTTCCAAAAAGCTGAATGACCAACAGTCACGCGCTAAGGACTCGTCATCCAGCTGGGACTGATAACATGTTGTTATGGGTCCACTTCGAGCGTAAGCTCAAAAACTTTGTTATTCCTTCCTGGAATAAATTATCTTGAGCCAAGAAGCCACGACTGTCACGACTTCTGCCGACGAAAGCGAGTATCACCGACACCGACAAGGTAAACACGCGTGGAGTCCAGCTTGGACTTGCGGGACCGACGACTCGTCAGTCTAAAGTTGACCACAGCTCTTTACCAGAACCAAGGCGGACGTCTTAAGGTAAAGGAGCAGCTGTTTGCTTGCTGGAGGTGTGATGATATCTTAGCTGGACGCGTACGGAAGAGTGTCATCTGGTTTCATAAATGCAAGATAAACTTCCTCTCTTAACCTCCCAATTCTTCTTAAATCTTTCCTCCTACTCTTTCCCCTCTCTATCTAAGCTGGAAACTATAATTAAGCTGAAGAGCCCACAGACTAAATATGTTAACATCCAATATTGAAGTCTGTTGTGTTAAATTTAAGTGTGCTGACGTTTTAATTTGAAAGAAAGTGAAATCATGTCAATCAAGTGTAATGGTGTTAATTTAGTTGATTCATTTTAAATAAATGATAGTGTCTCTTTGACATATCAAACTAAGTTAACGTCTTTGTCACTTTATGGCTCTGTTATTTATCCATCATAAAGATCACAGAAATATTGGGTAAACTGAAAAAGAACAGAATCCGTGAATTTACTATTCAATCTGAATAAGTAAATTAATTAAGGTAAAGAGGTCAGTATTAATATTGACCTCCTCATAACCCCTTACATCTGGTGGCCTCGTACGTGGTTCTGAAAGTTTATTGATAAAACTGTGATCTCTCGTGAACTGTAACGTCATGTTTGCATATTGGGATCCAAGTTTTAGACTCTAACAGATTAATTATTTTGGCTGGAAAAGTGTTCAGAACGATTGCAGGACTGCAGTTAATGACATTTGACGCTGAAATTGTTATTTGTTCAACTTTTGAAACGCTATAAGTAGTTTGGTGGGGATCTGTCTCGCTGTGTGGGAAGTGTTTGGTGGTTCTGATAAGGACCCGGTCCAGATTACGTTGCACAAGCTGAGGCAATCTCACTGCAAAATGACCGCCGAGTCAAATTGCCTGAAAAGCTAATTTAACATCTACAAGATTGCTGTGCTGGTATTTTACATGTTAGAGCAGGTCAAAGAAGCATATTACTGTTAGAACGGTGTCGGATAGTGGTTCTGAAACCCGAGTTCTGCTCCTTTAAAGTGGACGGAACCGACCTGAACGCGGCTCCGAGGGAGTCCGTGTCGTGTTACAGTTGACGTGCTGGTTACTAAGCGTAGCTAAGTCGTGCCTGTTTTAAATGTGATTGCCACGTTTCAGAACTTTGGAGAGTTAATTTGTAGCGTTTGAGTTGATTACGAGTCTATAAAGTTGTGTTTTGTTGTGCTAAGCTAACGTTAAAAAGACGTGTCCGCATGTTTGTTTATGAGCTGTGATTGGATGAAACGAGAGCTGTGAGCTGTCAATCACTCGTGGCGAACGCTGATTCGCTGTAGTGGGAACGCACGCCGTTGCGACCAACCCACTTTGTCGTCATTTCCGGCACTGCCGTGGTCGGAGGTAAGAACTTCATTCACCATGAACGCTTGGGAATGAACTACAAACGCTGTGATTGATTGGTTGACGTCACGTATCTGTTTAGCGAGCTCCGCCTCGCTCAACAGCAGTGGAGCTGGTGACGCGCTGCGTCGACCCGCCTATTTGTGTCGTCATTTCCTGGTGCATTGCGGGTGACAAGCAGTTCACACGCTGACAGAACAAACTGAGTTTCACTGAGAGTTTAAACATTCATTTAAAGCCATCTAAACTGTCTAACAACATAGATTTGTCTCTGACAAGAACGCGGTTCGAGCGTTTATCACTGATACACTAGAAACTAACTCTGAAAAGGTTGTTTTTAGTTTAAATACTGATTAGAAAAATCAGTTTCCTCGTGATTAAAATTAAGACTCGAAGCTGCCCCCTGTTGGTTAAAAGACGTTGACAGATGAGTTTTCTCAAAAACATCATAAAAAAGTCAGCATTTTATGGTGAAATTACCAGCTTTTAAAATTGTTCTGTACGCAAACAAAAACTCCTGTTTATTCTAAATACAAATTTTAGTATAACAGAGGTACAGACACACAATTTGTGCTCATTTTAAATACTGAAGGGATTTAAAATAACACTCAAAAAGCATTTTTTTATTTGATTTTCAAATTAAATAAAAAAAAAATGATGGAGAACAGAGAATTTCCACATTAAGCTCTTCACATCTCTGAATTTTAAACAGAATTGTTGTACATCTGTACACTTTTAGTTAAAAATTGCATTTTTAACGTTTTTCTGTGTAAAATTAACGAACACTCGTTTATTTTAAATAGTAAATTGTTTAAAATAATGAACAGAACACCCTTTTTCACTCCTGATAACTGTCAAATGCAGTACAAAATCAGTTTCACTGAGACTGCAAGACATCTTTTTAAAGGCATGCTCAAGCAGCATCCTGTCACATTTTAGTGAAGTCATTGCATTTAAGTCAGCCCTCTTTTATAAGCGTTTGAGTAAGAAAAACGGAAATCAGGCTGCTTGGGTTAGTTAGTAACTGTTGTTTGAACGTAAGTTCTATTTTAAAGTTAACACTGCAAGAGTGCATTTAACTTTTACAAAGTTCATTGAGGGTAAAAACCTGAAATAAGGTACCTATGAATACTTATTACACAGTGAAACGCGTAAACCTCAGCTGATTAGTTTATTTGACTCAGTGCTACATTAAAAGTGAATATTTATTTGCAAACACTAACATGAGAACAATCTTTTGATTTTTTTCACACAAAATCAAAACTAAAAGATGGGAGATAACAATTATGATGAAGCTTTACAGCTGCTCACAGCAAAGCTTGAATTGTTAAGGCATAATAACATTCGCAGAAGGGAAACTTTTCAACAAGAAAAACTTAAGTTAAAACGTGAGATCAAACAAAATCAAAACAAAAAGATGGGAGATAACGATTGTGATGAAGCTTTACAGCTGCACACAGAAATACTTGAATTGTTCAGGCAAGATAACATTCGCAGAAGAGAAAATTTTCAACAAGAAAAACTTGAGTTAAAAAGTGAGATTGAGCAATTAAAAATAAAACGGCGTGCTATAAATGGTTTTGATGTTCGTCAACTCCCTGACCCGATCTGGTTAAAAACAAAACCAGAGCGTGAACTACATTACCAAGAAAAGGTCAAATCCCACTCGCTGGAGCTGGAAGGGACAAGTTCATCAACTCCCTCTCCTAATAAAGGCGAGAAGAAACATGTTTTTCAAACTCACAAACCACGTAGTGAAGATGCCCGCTGGAACAATGAGCCGGAGTGGCTCAGACAAGACCCAGAGTACATGAAACGATTTCAAAGGGGGGGCGCACGTCCTAAAGATAAGAAAGATGGTCACAAAAGTATACCATATCACAAAAGGGGGTCCGAACAGGAACCCCCAGTTCAAGGACAAGCTCCTCCTGCCCCTGCACTGCGGACTGGACAGTCCGGGAGTAGCAAAAAATCGCAGAAGTTCCAGAAAAAAGGCAACATACCTCTATGCTCTGAGGAGATAGTGGACATAAGTTGGTTGTTTGAAAACTTGAATGATACAGAGGATGACCGAACTGGTACATTGAGTGACCTTGTCTTTGATAACTCAGAGCACATGGATAACTCAGAGCACACAGTTAGTGACAACAATAGCAAACGACAAAAAGAAAAACGTCTCAAAAAAGGCCTTGAGCTACAACATCAGTTTAAACAATCAGTGATGAAACAGTGCGCTGTAACTGCTGTTGAGGCTCACATGCAAAACAAAACACCCTCTGAGGTGTGCCCAGGTCAAAAGGTCGTATCCCAGACGCAAAAAAGCGAGAATAAACACCGTCGTCTCAAAGGTCCTCTGACCTCAGAAGAGGCAGAGAACATGCGTCGGTTGTTAAAAGAGTGGGATGATACTAGCGAGAATGAACACTATCGTCTCAAAGGCCTTCTGACCTCAGAAGTGGTGGAGAACACGCGTCGGTTGTTAAAAGAGTTGGATAATACTAGCAAGAATGAACAAGATTTTCAAACTGACATACACCGAAATGTTGGTACCAGTTGGAACAGTGACTCAAAATGGTTTAAAGGGAGCCCCGCCCCTGAAGCACCTCAGATTGAAAAGTCTGAGACAAGCAACGAACCACAAAAGGTAGGTGTTCACTCTCTAAGAGACCCACAACGGTTCAGATCGAACCAGATGGGTGAAAACCGAGGTCAATCGGTGGGTGGACTTCAAAAGAAATTGAAGGATGAGGACCTATACTCATGTAACTATGCGTCGTCCCAACAGCCACCCCCGAGCCTTGGAACTGCACCTCCCGCGCCTCGAACAGAACAGTTCGAGACAGGCAAAGAGTCACGAATGTCCCGGAATAATGGCCCAACACCTCTATGCTCGGAAGAGACAGAGGAAGTAAGTAGTTTGTCAGTAGATTTGAATGTTACTGTGCTTGACCAACCTGATACAATGAGTGGCGTTATCATTGATAATGACACTATCAACATTGACCAACCTGGAGCGATGTGTAGCACTGTCTTTCACAAAGACTCAGAGCACACAAATAACTCAGCGCACACTACTACCAACATTGCCATGGATGTTGACAGCAAACCAATTGCTGACACACAACAACATCCTGAAGGTCATGATGCTGACAGCCAACAAGATGCTGACAGTAAACAAGATTACACAGACAGAGTCACACGTGAACAGAAACGTGGGCCAAGACCTGTGAGGTTTCTGTGTAACTTTATACAAAGGGGGGTGGCTAAGAAAGCTTACCTGCCTATCACACTGGAAGGTGTCCTTGAGCGTGAAGCCCTCCTGGATGGCAGTGCTGATATAACCATTATGTCGGCCAAGCTGTTCGAGGAGCTGAGGACCGCCGCTAACGGTGTTGACAGGCAAATACCCTTTGAGAAATGTGCTATTGAGCTACAGGGTCTCGCAGAGACGAGAACAACCCTAACAGCTATGGCTATGGTTCACATGCAGATTGGCGAAATGACACTACGCCACCCGGTGTACGTGTCTAAACTTGACTCATTCCCATTTTTGGTTGGCCAAGATTTTATAAACCGCTTCAACGCGATTATAGATTATGGTCGACGGAAAATGTGGAGCACAGTGAGAAAACCCCTGCCAATAAAAGTGCTTCCTAGTTGTGATACAGACTGCCTAACCGCAGGTACCGCAGAGGACACAAGGGACTGCTCATCCGAGGACGAGAGCCCGGTAAGTGAACCTTCAACTACAGGTGAGACAGAAGAGACCCAAAAGTTGGACCAAACTCTGGCCCAACAAGAGAACCTCCTCTGTGAGCTGACACATTCAGCACTCCCTGACCACTGCCTACCACAGGTAGTGAAAGGTGTTGAGATCCAAGGATCCCACACCGAAGACGCTGTACTGTCCTCTGAGACAGGTAATTCGGCAATCAACCAAGCTTTCAATGAAACCTTGGTTCAAGGGCATCTGAGTCCAGAAAATGACAGTCAACCAAACGCTGACAGTCACTTGGACATCATTGTTGCAGACTACGAGGACCCCTCTTCAGACAAGAAGGGGGCAAACTCACATTACCTACCACAGGTAGAGAAAGGTGTGGAGATCCAAGGACCCCACACCGAGGTTGCTGTACTGTCCTCTGGGACAGGTAATTCGGCTATCAGCCAAGCTTTCGATGAGACCTTGGTTCAGGGACATTTGTGTCTAGAACTAGTCAGAAATGACATAGTTTTTACAGACTCAAAGAGCCTCTCTTCAGTCAAGAAGTGGGAAGACACACGCAACGACAGTGACCCGTCGCAGTCTGTACAATCAGGCACATCTGCGACTGCGCCGACAGTTGTGACACACCTGAATTACACGGAAAGAGGTAAACGTAAGAAGATACGTTGGCCAAATCCTAAACGATTCCTGTGTACCGTCTTCTCTCAGCTGCGCGAACAGCTTAAACTAAACGGTGGCATCCTAACTTGTGCCCATGGACGGACGTCCTCACCTGTGATCGTGGTCCCCCATGACCAAAGGGGGGTGATGTTAGGCCATGCCAAAGACAAAGATTTGAATGTACACCTCAGAAACACTTTTGCTTTCGCCCAGAAAAACCTGGAAAAATCCGCTGAAGGACGTAAGGCGTACTATGACCAGAAGGCCTCTCACAATGAACTCCAAGTGGGAGACAGAGTCTGGTACTATACGTTCGCCCCAGCAACCGGGAAAGGAGGGTCCGAGACCGGAACTCTCGCCCGCAAACTAATGCCCAGGTGGACTGGACCTCATCTGATAACAGACAAAGTGTCCTCAGTCGTCTACGAAATCAAAATCAGCAAAGGCCGCAAAGAGCCAATTGCTAAATGGGTACATCGAAATCAGATCAAACCTTACAAGGCGTTCAATGACTCCACAAAAGACAAAGATCTCACAAACTCACCGACTTCATGGGATAATAAGGTCGTCCAAACACAAGTTAGTAAATAAACTAATCAGGTTTAAACTACCGTATTTTCCACCCTATAAGTCGCATTGTCCAATTTGAACTTAGAAACGCTAAGCCTAAAACCCACAACAAAAAACTAACCTTAACAACCGTTTAAATCCACGAGATTTAATTGACATCGGTTATAAAGCTAAGACCTGTTTTTATTGTGTGATACACGTTGGAATCTGACGACAGGAGTGAGTTGAAGCAGTGAAACGTTGTTTTCTAGTTGCTTAGTTGCTACTTTTGTTGTTATTGAAGCTTGATATTGTTTTCTGAACACTCCCAGCCAAAAGAGGTTTTTATTAATGATAAGTTGAAGACTTAAATGGATTTAACTATGCCAACATGCAGTTTTCATTTTGTTAAACCTCAGTAATTGAAGTGTCATTGTAGATTAATGCTACTTAAGGTACTATAATCTACACTGATCTCACAATTTCTAATTTGAACCGATTCGATCGATTCTATTCTAGATCATCTATTCATTTTGATGAGTCTCGCCATAGACTTCAAAATTTATAGGGAATACCAAATCCTACGTCGTCGTCTTAAAGGACAACAGACATTTAGACCAAACTATATTTTCTTTTCTATCTTAGTTAATTTAACTTAAATTATGAATGGAGGAATAGTTTGGAAGAAGAGGCCTTCGTTACAGAAGCCCTCCTGAACCTTTTATAGACGTAGATCCCTATATTGAACTTTTGATGAATGATCCACCCCTTAATTGGTAGTTATAGCTGATCTAAACCATGATAGCTTACATACCAGGGGCCTCATGTATCAACCGTGCGCACGCACAAAAACCGTGCGCACGTCACTTTCCACGCAAAACCCCGTATGTATCAAAACTGAAATGAACGGGAATATCTGCGCATCCAAGTACAAATCCACGCCAGCTCACCTGCTTGCGTGCGCACGTTTCTGTGGTTATTGTTCCTTTGGCGACACTTACAGGTTATTCAGAGAAACTGTGTCCATGATATGAAAATAATCATAAATCCCACCAAACACACATGATTAACAATTATTACATCCACATGGACGCAATTAGATGAGTGGATATAAAAGCATGCGCCAAATAGTGGCAACGATATTGACAACAATGAGATGTGATTTCTTTAAATAAGAAGTTAACCAAGCTGTACCAACACGCCTACGTTTAGGTCAGTGTGTAGCGCGGTTGCCTTTAGTTCCAAAGGTCATGAGTTCGAATCTCGCATGGTACAACGTTTCTCTTTTTTTTTTTCGTTCCAGATTTAAATACACATGAAAACTATTTACAAAACAAGAAATCGTCTGCTTCCTTTCATTTCATGTATTGTTCTATTTCTTGTTGTTTTATTAAATAGTTTTCCTGTGTTCTTTAAATCTGGAATGAAAAAAAAAAACGTTGTACCAAGGGGGAGTCGATCTCACGACCTTTGGGACGAAGGGCGGGCGCGCTCACCACTAACCTATACAGGCATGTTAGAGCAGATGGGTCAACTTCTTGTTTAAAAGTGGATGGTATGTTTTGCGCTAGGCGTGCCGAATAAAACCTTTTTCCGTGCTTCTCTGCCTCACTCAGAAGTGATTCCTGTTCACAGTCCGTGAAGTTCCTCTTTTTTCCACGTTCCGACATGATTTGCAATGGAGCAGAGACGACATTCCTGTCGTGCATGGCATATTTGAATGACTTTGCATATTCATACGGAGGCGTGTCAAAGGCGGAGTCGGCCACTCTCTCATGTGCGCTCAGTTCCACGTTCATCGTGATGTACAAAAGGAATGTGCGTGGATTCAGGTGTACGCAGGGTTTGATAAATCTGGATTTTTTTGTGCGTAGACACTTTTCTGGATTTGTCCGTACGTCACTTTTCAGTAAGAAATCCACGCAAGTCTTTGTACATGAGGCCCCAGGTGCATATAGGTAAGGCTAATGTAAAATCCCAATCATAAGCCCACCTAAAACCACATAATTGCATGACACATAGAACCAGAGTGGCACGGACTGGAAACCAACCAGCCTTCAACCTTCGATGTGGGGACCTGCAGCTTCAACGTTGGTCTTCAACCTTCATCCAAGGGTCGCCTCCTCTGCGTCAATCGAGGGATCCCCTCTACATGCTGATTATGAAAACAATTGTTGCTGATCAATCAACAAAACTAATCGTTGTGGATTTACTGCTGTGGAATTACCGCTGTGGATTATAAGACTTTGCTTTCCAAGAGTTAACAGACTTTGTTTTCCAAAGGATTAAAAGCTTTTCGCAATGGGATTACCTCCGAACAGTATGAAATTTCCAAAAACTTTATGGGATTATAATTTTTGATTTTTCTTTTCCACTTGCTGGATTACTTCAAGATCAGAGACAGTTCAAGGTTTCCTTTCGTGTTGGACCCCATCCCCAAGGACTGGCGATGACTTCCAAAAGGGGGGAGATGTAGTGGGCATGACCGTGCCCGCTCTGATACTTGAACTGTCCCAGTGACACCTTTTCACTGATACTCTCAGAAAAAGGACATTAACACTATTTTATTACATTATTTTGAATCAAAACACAATAAGTCATAAGAGACTCTCTTATTCCTCTTTTTGTGTTAATGAATAACCTTGTGTTACTTGTATAAGCATTATTGAATTCAATGTTTGTTAAGTCAAAGACTGTTTAATTCAAACTGTTTAATTCAAGTTGGAAATCCAATGTTATTTCAAAATAATGATCACTTCTTCATATGATGAATCAAACGGTGAAAGTGAATTAATATGTCAGACTGAACTCGATCAGTTTTGTTAGAAGTTAGAACACAGTTTTAATCAGTTGTTTTATGAAGCTGGCTCCAGTCTAATCTGTTTCTCTGTCTTCATTCTAAACAACTTCTTCTCTGTTCTAAAAACTGATCTTCTCCTATCCGAGTGACCTTCATCCACTGGTTTGTTTGGACCAATCAGAGAAGAACAACAAGTCACTGATCACAGATCCTTCCTTAAAGTTCTAAGCTTTTGCTGGAACTGAGGAGTTTGCTGAGGTCCTCAACCCATGATGAGGTTCCCCAAAGAACTGATGATCGTCTGGTCAACACGCTAATGACCACGTCATTCAGTTAAAGGCTTATAACATGCCAAGTTATAAGTCATCTTCAACAGCTGAAAAAGCTCTTTTATTGACATTCCTTTAAGGAACGTCTTATCTTGAAAACAACACCAGGAGCTGCCGTTACTTTCGGTTCGAGTCAAGGCGCACGTCTGGAGACGCTGAGAATGGTAAACGAACTGACCAAACTGGACCGAGGGAGACTGACCATCTTCACGAGGTAAAAGTCGTCAAATGCTTTGCCAAGGGTACCAACGTGTAGCCGAGTTCAGCCGGAGAGCTGCCATGCTTCTGGTTAAACACATCAAGATAACTCCCTGACTCTTAACTTCTTTTCCTCCATTTCCTTCCTCCTAAACCTTTATCTTCCTAAGCCAGAAACTAAGTTAATGTACCTGCAGAAATGAGTAAAATATCATCCTTCACTGTTCTGTTGTTCCTATATTTCATCTGTGCTGAAGTTAATTATAGGAAAAATAATCAACCAATCATGTACAAATGTGTGATGTAATTTACAATTATGTTAAATAAATGGTCCAGTCCTGCTGTGCCAACATAAGTTTAACGTTTCCTGTGAATTACATCTGGTCAAGGTATAGAATTATTGGTATTAAGCTGAAAAAGAGAGAACCCGTTTAATTAATGATGTATTTTTATCTCAGTCTAAACCCTGCCAATTTATACATCTAAAATATAGGTAAGTCAGTAAACTGACCCCTTCCTATATTACTACAAAAGCCAGTGCTGGGCAGCGCTAATCCAAAAATTAGTTCCGCTATTTCTAAAGCACTTATTAATTTATTTAGGTCCGCAATTTCAAATTCAAGATCTTTTTTATTGAATTTTTCATTTTTTTTTCTTCAGACAACAACAACAAACAAAAACAACAACAACAACAACAAAAAAACACAACAATCAATCTAAGTTACAACATGTAGAAAATAATCCCTACCCAATCACTGCCAAAAGAAAAGGAAAAAAAATAAATAAAAGGTAAAATAGCCAAGAGACTGCATTAACCTGAATGAGTTGTGTTGTCAAAGAGACTGGAACAGATTCAGGAAAGGTCCCCAGACATTCTCAAATTTACCCTCTTTCTGTTGGAGTGTGAATCTGATTTTCTCCAGCTTTAAACAGGACATGATGTCAGCCAACCACTGAGCGTGAGTGGGTGGAAACGGTTCTTTCCACCTAAGCAAAATAGCTCGTCTGGCCAGGAGAGAGGTGAACGATATTACATGTTGTTGGTTTTTATTTAGGTTTGTCATGCCCTCTACAAGACCAAACAGAGCAATCAGTGGGTCAGGGTTCAGGCGTGTATCTAGTACATGTGATAAAGTCTGAAAGATTTCCCGCCAATATTTGTTCAGAGATGGGCAAAACCAAAACATATGGGAGAGAGAGGCTTCAGCATGTTTGCATCTCACACAGTATGGGCTGACATCAGGATACATAGAGGACAATTTCAGTTTAGAGATGTGAGCTCTGTGCACCACTTTAAATTGTATTAGACAATGTCTAGCACAGAGAGAACTGGAGCTCACCAGTTTGAGTATGGAGGTCCAAGAGTCCTCTGAAATAGAGGAGCCGAGATCCTCTTCCCAAGCAGCTTTGATTTTATCTGAGGAAGCACGCTTCAAATCCAATAGTTTACTGTAAATGAATGAAATGGACTGTTTTTTATTTGGGTCTAGAGAAAGAATAGTGTCAACAATACTGCTATCAGTTGAAATGGAGAGGCTGGACAAATGAAGAGTAATAAAGTGCCGTATTTGGAGATACCTAAAAAAATTGGACTGGGGAAGACTAAATTTTTCACATAGTTGTTGAAATGAAGCTAAAGTGTTATTGAGAAACAAGTCATTGAAGCGTACTATACCCCTTCTTTGCCATTCTTTAAAAACAGAGTCCTGAGATGAGGGTTTGAAAAGTTGGTTAGACATGATAGGGCTATAGAGAGAGAAACTAGAGAAATTGAAACATTTACGAAATTGTGCCCAGATTTTTAGTGAGTGTTTTATAACTGGATTTATAACAGTTGTAAGTGGTGGAAGCGGGAGTGAGGATCCCAAGAAAGCCACGGAGGACCATTTCCCAGAACACTGTAGCCGTTTTCGCATTGGCCAGCCCTCAATGCCCCGGGCCACCCCTGGGTGGCTCTGGGCCACCCGCGTTCATTACGCATTTGCCGCAGAGCCGCCTTGAAGTGGGTGGGCAGTTCTCTGGAAGTGGGTGGGGTGCTCTCTTCACGTGGGTGGAGTGTTCGTGTTTTAAGAGAGGAGACTCGGCAAAAAAAAAAAATTGTTAGCTGGATATATATATATTAGTGTTTCTGAGTTAAATTTTTGTTAATAACTGATCACAAATCAGCTTATGTTACAACGTAAATAACGAAGCGCACACCCATTTCCGCCTTTCAGCGCGACCTGAATGTCATTAAACAATAACTAATATTGTCTAACTGCTGCGCGTAGTTAGGGTTTTAAAATATAACCAATAATCTCTAACTTCTACGTGCAGCTGAAATGTTAAGAGGAGTGATTCCTATATGGGTAAGGTGGACACCTGAAAATTTCAGTCTGCCACAATAGCTCAAAGTGTTAGAGCACTGCTCTTTTGACCAGGAGAAGCGGGTTCGCTTCCCGCATGGGACAAAGTTATTTTACTTTATTTTTTTTATTTTTTTATTGGAGTAAATAAAAAGGAGTTTGTTAACCAAACAAACTCCTTTTTATTTAAAAGAAAATGTGAATAAAAAAAAAAAGTAAAATAACTTTGTCCCATGCGGGAAGCGAACCCGCTTCTCCTGGTCAAAAGAGCAGTGCTCTAACACTTTGAGCTATTGTGGCGGACTGAAATTTTCAGGTGTCCACCTTACCCATATAGGAATCACTCCTCTTAACATTTTAGCTGCACGTAGAAGTTAGAGATTATTGGTTATATTTTAAAACCCTGGCTGCGCGCAACAGTTAGACAATATTAGTTATTGTTTAATGACATTCAGGTCGCGCTGAAAGGCGGAAATGGGTGCGCGCTTCGTTGTTATTTACGTTGTAACATAAGCTGATTTGTGATCAGTTATTAACAAAAATTTAACTCGGAAAAACTAATTCAGCTAACAATTGTTTTAGGGGTTTCTCGTTTCTGTAGTTAAATTTGAATGAAATTCAACCCTCGCGCTGAGGTTGTTTGAATGAGTCCCGCCCCTGCTGCAAACAACGAATCAAATGTGAGCAGTACATGACGTGAAACTGGGTCCGTCAGGGCTCGGCCCGATAGAACCACGGTGAAGATGGTTCCAGAACAAGGGTGGATCACGGGCGGAAAAGGTAAATGCGAATACGCCGAACCCGGGTTAGAAGCAGGGAGAGCCGGGGAGGGCTGGCCAATGCGTAAACGGCTTGTGACTCCATCTCTACCCAGTCAGGGCTGTCAGGCCTGTTGTAATAGAATGACCAGAATGCTAGACAGTGCAAGTTTGCTGCCCAATAATAAAAGCGGAAATTTGGAAGGGCAAGACCGCCTGCGGCCTTAGTTTTTTGGAGATGTGTCTTATTTAAGCGTGGACGTTTTCCTTGCCACAGATATGATGAAATGATGGAATCTAACTGAACAAAGAATGAACCAGGGATAAAAACAGGAATATTTTGAAAAAGATATAAAAACTTAGGTAAAGTGACCATCTTGACTGAGTTAATACGGCCTGTGAGGGAAATGGAAAGCGGTGACCATCGGGATAATGCCTGCTTTGTCTGATTCAACAGAGAGACAAAGTTTTCTTGATATAAATCTTTATACCTCCTCGTAACTGTAACACCCAGGTAAGAGAATTTTGTCTTCTCAATTTTAAGAGGCCATTTACCAAAGTCAAGAGTCTGCGCCAGGGTATTGACAGGGAAAATTACACTTTTACTCAGGTTTAATTTGTAACCAGAGTTTATTCCAAATTCCTCAAGTAATGATAAAACGGAGGGCAGCGTGTCAGTCGGATGAGAAATGAAAAGTAAAAGGTCATCAGCATAAAGGGAGACCTTGTGCTCCATATCGCCTCTCCAGATTCCTGAAATTGTGTCACAGGACCGCAAGGCAGTGGCAAGAGCATAGGGCTCAGTGGGCATCCCTGACGAGTTCCTCGATGTAGACTGAAGGGTTTTGATATCTGAGAGTTGGTACGAATGGTTGCGGTGGGATGTGAATAAATTAATTGCACCCATGTAATGAAATTGGGGCCAAAACCAAATTTGTCAAGAACATTAAACAAGTAGTCCCATTCAACCCGATCAAATGCTTTCTCTGCATCAAGGGAAATAACACACTCAGGAACAGTATCCGAAGGAGAATAAATAATGTCCAAAAGGCGTCTGACATTAAAAAAGGAGTGCCTGCCTTTAATGAATCCAGTCTGGTCTTTTGATATGATCAAAGGAAGGATCTTTTCCAACCTTTGAGCAAGAACTTTGGCTAAAATTTTGGCGTCTGTATTTAAAAGGGAGATTGGTCGATAAGAGGAACAGTGAGTTGGGTCTTTTCCTTTCTTTGCAATGAGGGTAATGCAGGCCTCTAAAAAAGATTTCGGAAGGGATCCTTGGTCAAATGACTCTAAGAGAACCGAGTGTAGGAGTGGGGAAAGTAATGAAGAAAATTTCTTTAAAAATTCAGCAGGGAAGCCGTCAGGACCCGGACATTTGCCAGACTGCATTACCGATACAGCTGACACAATTTCTGTCAGGGATATTGGGATCTCCAGTGCATCTTTCAGGTTGGGTGTGAGTTTTGGCATGTTGGTCTTTTCGAAAAACTGAGAAGATAAATTCTTGTTGGTTTGGGATTCTGAAGTATATAAATGGGAATAAAAGTCCTTAAATGCTCTGTTAATTTGTAAATGATCTAGAGTTGTGGTGCCGTTCTCTAATTGGATCTTAGGGATGATTTGTTTAGCCATGGCACCCTTCAACTGATTTGCCAGTAGTTTTCCTGACTTTTCTCCATGTATGTAAAATGATGATTTACTTTTCAAAAGTGATTGTTCTATTGAGTATGTAGACAATAAATCAAACTTAGTTTTGAGTTCTACTTTTTTTTGTACAGATTAGGGCATTTGTTTTGAGCATATTGTTGATCAATTTCTTTTATCTGCTGGGCTAAATCAGTTCTTTCTTTTTGAGATTTTTGCCTCAGCCGGGCGGTATATGAAATGATTTGTCCCCTAAGATAGGCCTTAAGGGTATCCCAAACTGTTGACAGTGGGATCCCAGGAGTTCTGTTTATGGATAGAAAGAAGGTTATTTCTTTTTCTATAAATGTAACAAAATCATTGTTTAACAGTAACGTTGAATTGAATCTCCACTGTCTACTCCTTATAGGAATGTCAGGGAGGGACAAAGACAGAGTGACAGGTGCATGGTCTGAGATGACAATACTGTGGTAGTCACAGCCACGGACAGAGGGAAGAAGTTTGTTGTCCATGAAAAAGTAATCGATCCTCGAGTATGAATGATGAACATGAGAAAAAAAAGAATATTCTCTCTCAGCTGGGTGTAAAAAACGCCATACATCGCACAGGCCATACTTAGATAGAAAGGCACGAATAGTGTGGGACGACCTGCTGGCTGTGGCAGGGTTTGTAGAGGATCTGTCCAAAACTGGGTCCAACCAGCAATTCAAGTCACCACTGAGTATCAATGAGTATGTGTTTAGGTCCGGGAGCAGTGAGAATAATTTCTCAAAGAAACCAACATCATCCGTATTTGGGGCATAAACGTTAACTAGCACTACTGGTGTGTTGTACAATTTACCGGAAACAATCACAAAACGACCATATTTATCTGAGTTAACTTGAAAAGGTTCAAATGAAATGTCTTGACTGATGAGGATCGAGACGCCCCGAGCCTTTGCTCGAAATGAGGAATGGAAACTCTGCCCGTGCCATGTTTGCAGTAATCGTTTGCTATCGTCACTTCTAATGTGAGTCTCCTGCAGGAAAGCAATGCCTGTATTTAACTGTTTTAAATGAGAGAGCACCTTCCTTCTCTTGACGGGGTGGTTCAAACCTTTGACGTTCCAGCTTGACAACACCAACTGACCACTCATATTACTAATAATTTGTATAAGAAAGGTAGGTAATACAGTCTAATGTGTTGATGGCTGTGCAGTTCTTGGCAAAGTGAAAGAAAATATAAATTAATGGCAGTGATGGACCCCCCACCCCCTCCCTTTCCCACCCTGGACAGCTGCAACAGACAGAAGCAGCAAGCTCCATAGAAATTAAAAATAAGTCTCCTGTCTAACTTTTAAACTAGTGCTCCAGTATCATCAGAGGGAAAAAAAAATGTATAAGCACCTCATGCAAGGCCAAAAATGTACACATAGATGTGTGATCACGCATACACATATAAACAAAGTTAAATTAATCCTAATCCTAAATTAAATCTTCAATCAGTCCAAGACCAATTCAAGATTCAATTCAAGATAGTCAACAGGTAAACAAGAAGAGGAAAAATGTTAATAGTTCAAAATAATATATTAAAAACATTATATATTTCACCCATTTTTATACCTGGATAGGCCTACTTCAATTATTTATGTGCCTAAATACCTAATGCCTAAAAAAAAAATTTTATAAGCACCTCACAAACTAGTTTAAAGTATGCAAGGCCAAAAAATGTATACACATAAATGTGTACCGGTAATCACGCACACATATACAAACGTAAAGTTAAATTAATCCCAATCTCAAATTAATTATCAATCAATCCAGGACTAACCCAAGATTCAGCTCAAAATAGTCAACAGGTAAACGAGAAAAGGAAAAATGTTTCATTTCAAAAATGTTAATAGTTCAAAAAAAGCTGCAACTAAAAAAGTCTCAGATAATCAGAGTATGGGCAGAGTCCTGCTCATCTGTTCCTCACCTCATGTAAAGAAAAGTTTAGTGTAATAATCAAAGCCAGTGCGGGAACAGCGCATTGTTCATCAGTTAGAAGAAAAGTTTAAATATTACTTGCGCTGTGAAGCTTGAAAGGTGTCACTGAACTTCTGCGCCTCCTCGACCGAGCCCAGCCACTTTCTGTGTCCATCAGGTAAAGTCACGCGAAGTCGAGCAGGAAAAAGCAGAGCAGGTTTTAGACCCAGAGAATACAGCGCAGACATCACGTCCTTATATTCCACTCGCTGGTTGAGGACTTCTGGGCTGTAGTCTTCCACGATCCGCACCGGTTTACCCTGGTATTCAAGCCTGCCTCTGCGTCGAGCCTCCCGGATCAGGAGCTCCTTCACCTGGACCCGGTGCACTCGCAGGATAACCGGGCGCGGCCGCTGGTCCGAGGCGGGTTTCGGAGCGAGGGTTCGATGAGCCCGGTCCAGTTCGGGTGGAGAAGGAAGCGTGTCACGCCCGTAGATGTCGCACAGCAGGTTGGAAAAGAAGTCTGTGGGACGTCCGCTTTCAATAGATTCCGGTAAACCCAGCACACGAATATTCTGCCGTCTGCTTCGATTTTCTAAATCCGCCAGTTTAGATCTTAGTCTGGCGTTTTCCTCCTGCAGAGTTGAGCAGGTGTTTTCCACCTCCGACATGCGCTGGCTCAGGTCGTTAGTGACAAGTTCCAGTGATGACACACGCTGGCCGTGTTCCTCCACCGCGAGCCGAGTTTGGTCCAATTTGAGATCCAGCTGGTGAAAAGTTTGTTTAAACTCAGCTGACAGCGCAGCGCGGTGCTCCTCCAGCAGCGAGGTAATTGCCTCGAGGGTTAGGCCAGCGTCATCTTTCTCGGCGTCCTTCTTCGATCTTGTCGACTTTTGAGACATTTTTTAATCCAAAATCTTCAAAAGAGATGCTTGATGGAAGTTGTGTGCGTGATGATAGGCAAAAAATATTACATATAGAGGGCTTGGTGGTACTAAAAAATAAATTTTACCCGGAGCACTGGCAAGTGCGACTCACTCCATCTCACGACCACACCCCTTTCACAAAACAGTCTCAGTTAAGACAGTTTTAATCAGTTATCAGAAATGTTGGCGTCTTAAACTAACATTCTTATCCTTTCTGGCATTTAATCTAACTTATGCATCCTCTGATGTCACCCTCAGTTGCTCCTGGCTTCACAGGCCCAATCAGAAAGAGCTACGTTTTCTGGGTCAAGTCAGCTTTAAAAGAGCTCTGACTTCCTGTTTTCCTTCTGTCTGTGGATGAAACTAGAATGTGAGTCTTCATATAAGAACCGACTGATGTCTGTCTAAACGCTGATGACACGTCATCAGTTGGGGCTTCATAGCACTGCTGGCTATGAGTCCGCTTTTGAGCTGAAAAGCTCCCTTTGAATGAATTTTCCTCCAAGGAAAGTTTTTTTTCTTCTGAAAAATCAAACCAGGAAATGCCTTTACTGCAGTCTGAGTTGAGGCAGACGTCTGGAGACTCTGTAAACGGTAAACGGACTGACCAACTGGACCAAGGGGGACCGACGTCTTCACGAGGTAACAAAGTCGTCAGATGCTTTGCCAAGTGTACCGACGTTTGTAGCCGAGATCAGCCGGAGAATGTGTCATTCCTGGTTAACTCATTTTAAGATATTACCCCGCCACACTGCCTCCACTTTTCTTCCTCCTAAAACTTTCTCTTTGAACCTATCTTTCTAAGTCAGTAACAAACTGTAAGTTAACGTGCCTGCAGAAATAAGTAATTATACTATTCTTATTACTTGTCTGTTGTTCAAAATTTAAATCTGTCGAAAGTTAAGGTATAAGAAATTGATCAAGAACCAATCCTCATGAAATGTTGATGTAATTTAATGATTCTGTTATTAAATGGTTTATCTCCTAGTGAACCAACATAAATAACGTTTCCTGTCAAGTTACAGCTCGTCTGGTCACACACAAGTTCATGTTTAAATCCAGAAAAAGAGAGAACTCGTTTAATATTGATGATAAGTTTTTGTCAGATAAAATCTACTCAATCTTTCATCTGGAATATTGTACAGTCAGTAAAACTGACCAGGGTATGATATCCTACGAGTGTGACCTCATCATCACTGTCTGCCTCATCCTCTGTGTTCACCCGCTCTGCAAAAGCACTTGTTCTTCTCTGTTTGAATGGTGGTGGTGTAAACGTGCTGCTCGCTTCAGCTTTGATGTTGTTGCTTCAGGTGCTGCAACTTCTTCCACTGCAGCTGAGAGCAGGGTGCGGTCCTGAGCATGCACCTGACACACATCAGCAGGTGTCTTCATTTTAAGTTTGTTAAAGTTAGACCACAGGAAAAGTGCAGCTGTGTGTAAGTCGTGGATAATGATTCTGCGCTCCAGTACTTCACCACTGTCTGTGGTGCACCAACAGCTGCTGTGGAGCCAAGCAAGGCTATGAGTAATTACTGCGCAATGCGCACCCAGTGCTACTCTCTTTCCTGATTAACTTCTGCACCATTTTATTTATTTCCATTCCTCCTTAGTAAACTTACTGCCTCCTCCTCTAAGTAGATTTACACATTTTATATTGTGCTTTCTTATTTAGTTTTCTTTCTGCTGTATGATTCGTAAAACCGCATCAAAGCCCGAGACCGGCCCAGTCCTCACGGTAATCACATTATGGACAGCTAATTTCAGCTGTTTGCAGATAATTTCCACTTTTTCTGCTCATTTCTGCTTCTTACCGCCTAATTAACTTCTTTCTATTAATTTCAGTTTGTTATGCTCCTTTCACCTAATTTCTGCTAGTTTCAGTTATTACTTTAGCTTTTTTCAGCTCATTCCACACTTTTCAGCCTTTTTTTTGGTGCTAATTTCAGCTTTTTTCAGAACATTTCCACTTTTTTGTTCTCGTTTCTTCTTCTTACAGCAAACGTGTTATTTCTGCTTTCTTCTGATAATTTAAGCTTGTTCTCCTTTTTAACACTTTTTATGCCAATTTCTGCTGTTTTTCAGCAAGTTCTTCAGCAATAAGCATTCACACTGAATTTTCACAGGAAATGCAATTTCTCTAGTTTATAGTGCACACACATGAACATTAGAAGCTGTTATCTGTCAGAGGCTCTGCTGTTTTCCATTTGCAGACGTACAGTCCCTTGGTCTAGAGACTGTTTCAGGCCCATTCTGTCCTTGGGTGGAGAGAAGTGATAAGGCCCAAGGCAGAGTGATAACGGCAGACCGAGATATCCTCTAGCACAACACGAGACACTCTTAATCCATTATCATAATTTTACAACAGCAACGTCCCGGTCACATTTGTTGCTTGCCTTCACTTTCATTATTTTTTCAGTAAGTCCCCGAGGTTCAATGGTATTAATAAAGTTTGCATGAAAAAAAGAGGAAAAAAGTGTTTGGTTGTGTCATTCTACAAGTCCATCTCTCCACGGGCTGTATGCAGCTGTTGTCTTTATTTCAATGTTAAAGTTTTCTGCCATGTCCCTAACCTCATCAGTGTTGAATTCTCCTTTGTCGTCAATGAATTTTTTTTTGTGGTGGACCATGCACACATCCACATATGGATTTTTTTTTTTTTACAATTTCAGTGGACCTTTTTTTTTTTGTCAGAATGTTTCCTGCAGTAAATGGTGTGAACTGGTCAATGATATGAAGATATGCACTTGGTTCAAGTTCAGATCTACTGCCACAGTTTCATTGCACCGTGATGCTAGTGGGAGGCCAACAGCAGATGTTGGTCTTGTTCTGCAACATCGCTGACATTTTCACATTCACTAATAATTTTCTTCAAGATGATTCCACAGTCCTTGTCATTGTTTTGCCAGTTGAAATACTAATACTGCATTGGGAAGTTCCATTTTGTACTTGTGCATTCATCCACACTGCTGTTCAAAAAAAATAATGTAGTCCATCATGGACACTTTATTGCTTCTCGTGATTCAGTCAAAATTGGAGTAATCCTTGTAAATCGGATCCTTTTCTTCTTGCAAAAATAAGTCAACAAGTTTTGCAAATAATGCATCCATGCCAGTGTCCTCATTCAAACCGTCCACAGGTATTTCCATCACCAGTTCTCTCACTCTTCCAAAAAGTGCCAAGGCCACTGCAAGTGCTTCTTTACTCTCGTTGAGTTTGGTGACTCAGGTCTAAATTGCAACTTCATTTTTCCAGCTTTCGTAAGGTTTTCCCTTTTCAAATGTAGGCAGGACTCTGTAATTACTAACCATCTTCTGCTACCAATGTTACACGATAAAAATAATTCAATTCCACGTTGAAATGTGTTCCCACTCTTTATTTATTTTCCTCACCCCCCATTATTTCAGCTAAAGTCTGACCGATATGGAAAATTTGCCTATCCCCAATACCAATAATGGGGGGTGGGGGTGGGGTGGGGGGCTGTGAGGGACTGCCAATAATCGATGTAATAGCTGAAAATGTTTTTGCTTTGTCCACCCCCAAGATTATAAGGAAACGGTAAGTGCAGCGGGGCTTGTTTATTTAGCACTGCTGTTAGCTACCATGAAGCTAAACTTAACAGATCCATCTAAAAAAGCTAAGTCTGGTCCTCTGGACATTCATGGGTGTGCTATGGGGTCTCCAGTTTATCCTATTGTTGCCAACCTGTACATGGAGGAGGTAGAAAAGAGAGCCTTGACGTCCTTTTCAGGGAGACCACCAAGTCATTGGTTCAGGTATGTTGACGACACCTGGGTTAACATTAAATCTTAGGAAGTCCAACATTTCACTGATTACATCAACTCTGTGGATAAATATATCAAGTTCACACGAGAAGATGTAAAAAATGGCAGGTTGGCTTTCTTGGACTGTGAGGTCTCAGTTTCTGATAGAGGAAATTTGCAAACTGAGGTGTACCGCAAACCCACCCACACAGACCAGTATTTACAGTTTGACTCCCATCACCCTCTGGAGCACAAGTTAGGAGTCATCAGGACTCTGTACCACAGAGCAGACAGCGTCCCCACTAACTCAGCAGCCAGACAGAAGGAGAAATCACACACAAAACAGGCTCTAGAGAAATGTGGATATCCTAATTGGGCCTTCCTGAAAGCAGAGAAGAAACCCAAACAGGACTCCAGCCAGACATCAGGTGAAAAGAAGGAACCCAGACCCAGACCAGTGGTCATTCCAGATGTTGCGGGAGTTTCAGAGACATTGAGACGTTTATTTTCTAAACACAACGTCCCAGTGGCTTTTAAACCCCAAAATACATTTGATTTGATTTGATGTTTATTCATTCATTTTAAAAGAACAATACAAGACAGTTTCATCAGATACAAGAATACAAGTAGGATAAAATGAAGGGAGCAGAAAGAAGATGAAATCTTATTATATCTGCCCCTTATTTCACAGTTTGTTCAACCAATGATAACCTTCAAACTACATCACAAAATGAATAATTCTACTTAATTTTTCTAACTGTAATATACAAACTACATCACAAAATGAATAGTTCTACTTAATTTTACTAACTGTAATACACAAACTACATCACAAAATGAATAATTCTACTTAATTTTTCTAACTGTAATACACAAACTACATCATTCTAACTGTAATACACAAACTACATCAGAAAATGAATAATTCTACTTAATTTTTCTAACTGTAATACACAAACTACATCACAAAATGAATAATTCTATTTAATTTTTCTAACTGTAATACACAAACTACATCACAAAATGAATAATTCTACTTAATTTTTCTAACTGTAATACACAAACTACATCACAAAATGAATAACTACTTAATTTTTCTAACTGTAATACACAAACACACTAAGCTACATCATCAGTCAACATAAGTGTAATACACAAACACACTAAGTTACATCATATATAGTTTTTGAGCAAGTCCTTTTTGACCTTTTTCTTAAATGTATACATTGATTTTGCATTTTTAACATCACTCTCCAGAGCATTCCACAATCGAACTCCCTGAATTGAGGTAGACCGTCCCTTTAAGCTGGTTCTGAATTGTGGTTTGATGAATATCTCTGTCCCTTTGAGATTGTAATAACTTTGTCTTTTTATAACATCCAGTTCCGTGACTATAAAAACATTTCTCCTGATGTTTTGTCTGCTGATCTTCACGCCCTGACCGCTGTCAATCACTCATCTGCAGATGACTCTGTGGATTACTACAACCAATCTCTCCAGGAGCTTCTGGACCTACATGCTCCCTTGAAGTCAAGACTGGTGTCTTTCTCCCGTTCAGCTCCCTGGTACACTGATGAGCTGCGCAGGATGAAGGCAACTGGCCGTGCTATTGAGAGACGTGTAAAATCATCTGGTCTCTCGGTACATAAGCAATCGTACAAAGAACATCAGAAAGCATATGCCTATTCTCTTAAAGAAGCACCCTCCAAATATTATTCCAACATCATCAACACCTGCCCTGGTAACTCTAAACAGCTCTTCTCCACAATAACTCATCTGCTTAATCCCATTAAACAAACTCATGAGGACTCTGTTCAAAAATGCAACCTGTTCCTCTCATCATTTAAAAACAAAGTTGACACTATCAGATCTCAGCTCCACAACCTCCCTGATCTTAGTGTGCCATCTACCCGTCTGCTTTCTGGGACCCTGAGCAGCTTTGATGAAGTCGTTCAGAGTGAGGTGGAGACCATCCTCAAGAAAATGAAGCCTTCATCCTGCGCCCTGGATCCCTTCCCCTCGTCTCTCATAAAATCCAATCACTCTGCAATAAGCCCATTAATCACACAAATAATAAACAAGTCTCTACAATCTGGTCATGTTCCATTGCCTCTAAAAACTGCCATCA
>JBBPBX010045826.1:0-26838 GCA_038048925.1 Garcialebias charrua | reverse complement strand
TATATATATTTTTTTTTTTTATATATATATATATATATGTGTGTGTGTGTTGATAGGATTGTGTTATGCCTGTTGATTGTGTTAGCAAAGCAACATGTTTGCATTATGTTAAACTTGCAGTAGTATTGCAAAGTTTCTGGACAATCCTTGATTTGGAACCAGAACTTCGAATGTTTTCAGGGCAGTGCTGAAGCTTTGTATTTACAGTGGCTCAGGTTGTGCAGAATATATTCAGAGACAATGAACAGTCTGGAGAAAGGTCTGAAGCCTTTCTCGTTCCTCTTTAAGTTTCATATCTTTGTTCTCATTTTCTAAAGAAATATGTAGTACAGTAGTGAAGGAAGAGACGTGACTGAAAATGAATAAAATAACTTCTCTGCAGGTGCTGGATGTGTAAAAAGGCAAATTATTTTCTGACATATTGTGTCATAGCTGTTAGTCTGTAAAAAACTGTTTGCAAGAAGATTATCCCAGTTAAATTATATCTAACTAAATTGGAATAAACCACAATCACCATGTTGTTGGCACCCATGCTTTTATTACTAACAATATTTGCTAAAATGATTCTTTATGTAATCGCTGGAGATAAGATCCCCTGTGCCTGTGGCCCAGAAATGAAAAGAAGATGGATGATTCTTTGTTGTTTTAAAATTATTCTGACAAACGTTTAAGGACAAAGTAAAAAGCCATTTTAACAGAACTTTAAGGTTTTTTTTGTTTGTTTTTTGTTTTTTGGTACATTTACATAAAATTGCCACACCAAAATCAGATGCAGTTAAACTTAAATTAAACAAAATACAAAACGTAAAAAAATATGACATGAAGAAGGCGCAGAGGCTACGAGCAGAGACCTCAGTGTCTTTTACATCTCAGTCTCGTGTTTTTACGATCCTTTGTGCTCAAACTATCAGTTTACTTTACACGTGCACCTATCTGCAGGTGTTGGGTGCTTAATTAAAATCAGTATTGCCGTACTTTTTCATCAGCAGGAAAGCGTGTCCAGAGTGTGTTTATTTTATGTAAAACTTTCACAGAGGTTCAAAGGAAACTGAATAAGCTGTGGATTTACAGCTGTTCATGCAAACAGATAGAAACAAATTCTCTAGGTCGTTTTAGATTTTTTTTTAACACTTTGAGTGATTTTATCTCCTGTAATGTCTTCCTGGATGATAAAATCGGCTGTTGTTGTTATTTATTGTATGTTGTGTATATATATATATATATATATTATTTTTACTCTGGGAACATGTTCCAAACACAAACATGATTAAGTGGCGCCCTTTAGTGGATATTTAATAAAGTACAGATTTCAGCATTGTTTTTGAGCAACATCTTTCACCTCATAGTGTTTCCATAGAGAGATTAAATATCTTGTTAAAATACATGTAAGCTATAAATACAGTTATTGGATCAGGTTTGTGTTCTGTGCAGAATAGAGCATGGAAACTGACAAATCAAAGTTCTTACCAGCATCACGGTGAAAAATGCATGCATGAGTAAAAGGAGTCTGTATTTTTTTTACACACTAAAAAAGGTTGGGTTATTTCAACAACTCAACTGCTGGGTTATGAAATGGTTAACTCAATATGAGTTATTTTTATGGGAGTTGGGTTATTTTTATGGGAGCTGGGTTGTTTTTGTGCAACTCATACGCTGGGTCAAACTCTTAACAGCCCAACATGCATCGCTTGACCCAGCACCTGGGTTATTTTCTGCTTGGAACGTCATCACGTTGACAAGACGTGCTCCTCCTCCACCAAACTGCGCCTGCAACCCCAGTCACTGAGATAGGCTCGATGCTCCTTGAGCTCACACAAGTGCTGGAGAGAAGTTGACTGATCATCTTTAAGGCGAAGCAAATCATTGAAAAAAGGTTTGTGCACATTATATATCTAATTCATGGTGTCTGTGTTGTGTTACATATTAAAGTACATGTAATTCATTTTTATTCTCGATCAAGGCTTGTTAGTTTAGGTAGCTACAACATAGCTAGCCATTTAGCGCTTAAATGATAAGGGCTAAATGGCTATCATTTAAGCTATCAGAAAAGCTTTTCAGCTTTTCTGTTGGCCATTTGTCGAATGAACTTAGTTTATAATGTACATAACTGTATGGTCATGTTTATTTTGAGTTTCCCAGCTAACTAACTGGTTTGTTCTCCGGCAGGCTAATTTGTTAGCTTAGTTAGCTTAGCTTAGCTCGTGTATGCTTGCTAGCGCAAGCTTTGGAGCGTGACGTCACTGGTCCGCGGTGCAACTGCGCACAGCATTGTGGGAAAAGAAATCGCCATTTTTTTAAAACTTATTAAAAGAAGCTCTGTCTCTAGTTTGTTTGTTAGAATCTAAGAAGGTTTGCAATGGTCTAAACATGCTGTGTTATTGGATGTAATGTCCAGTCACACGACCTGAAAGTAGAAAACGTACTTTCAGTTTCTGTTTCCTGCTGGAAGCAGCGTGAGTGTGCTCTGCTCATGTGTCGCGTCGAACCTAAAAGGGAGATGAATGGCCTGGATATCAGCGGTAACATGTCCTGATAGAACTTTCTCCATGTCCCAAAATAACTGCTAGTTTGTTCCTGACATGCTGGTGAGTGTATAAATTCGTTTATTATTTGTTTCAGATAAATGGACAGCTTTGTCATCAACACGTTGACAAAGTGGCAGCTGACAGACTTTGTAGAAAGATTTAAAGGTAAGAAATATATTTTTGTTATAAAATATATTTTTGACATCCACAGCATGTCATGTCTGCATTGCTACTCATAGTGATTATTTGGGAGTTGACTGCATTCTTTTTTAATTTATGTCTGCGGCTAGCCTTCTGACAACTTCACATAAATCTCAAACAATATCTTTATAGAGAAATATGCTAATAAAACTTCAAATTTGTCACTTTAGAGTGCCTGCAGTGGAGAGAGGCCTGTGAAGTTTAAGCATGTGGCACTGTTAACCTTGATCAGTGCTCAGTCCTTCTTCCACCTGCTCTAAATTGTGCTAAATAGCTGCTTAAAAATCACATTTCTTGATTAAAACAAATGTTATATTAAGTTGTATATTTTTATTAAAAGGATTAAACCAAGAAATTTTACCATTTTTATTAAAAGGTAATTTTGGTAGGGGAGCATTTTGCAGCTAATTAGATTAATTGGCAACAAAGCAGTAAGGGTTGTGTATAAAAAACATTTGAGAGTTTTTTATTTAATACCCAGCTGTATAGCAACAGTACATGGCATAGACCTGGGTTATAGACTAGAACAAAAATAGCCTAGACATTTTCAGTTAATTAATAATCATTTAAATATTGCAAATATGATTCTTAGTTTAATATTTGTGATTTTTTTTCCTTGAATGAAGCAGCATAGTTGTAAGTGCTTCATTTTATTTTGTTGTACTGATAGTGTCTGTTTGTTTTTGTTTTATCTATTTTTGTTTTTCAGAGGAGGGGATTGATGAGGAGAGTTTTCTTCTTTTAGATGAGGCTACCATCAACCATTTGATCCCAAGAGCTGGACCTAGGCTGAAGTTCCTCAAAAGATTTAGAGGTCTTGTACGTAATTAGTCAGTGCAGCTGTGAGAAGCTCAGTTCTATTCTATTATTTCTATGTACGAGTATGGGAATATGGCATATACTTGCTTTAAGTGCAAAAGGCGTATTAACCAACTATTCCAAGCAGCATCAACTGTTTATTATAATAACCTGGATTTTCTGTGTAGGTTGAACCACCTGTTGTTGCGCCTGTTACCCCACCTACAAGCTCTGATGTCATATCAACTGCCACACCTCCAGCCCTCACCGAGGAACAAGCATCCGCAGCTGTGGTACCAGTGAATCAGCTGATAAGGACATCATTCCACAGTTTGTAAGTTCATTGCATGTGGGTTTACTTTTTCTAAAATATTGTTGTCATTAAGCACAACTTACTTACCTGCAGGTGACCAAAGCATAATCTGCTGACGCAAGCTTTTGCAAGTGCACAGTAATAAAAGTTGCCCAGCAAATATATAAAATAGTTAAATGGACTTGGCTGTTCTTATAAAAGAAATAAGTCAACAATAGAACTGCAATTAGCTTTTTTTATTTGTTCCAGCCAACTTACCAAATCAAAACTTTGAACACAAGTTTCGGGTAATACATTAATCTGTACAAATCGGTAATCATAAGTATTTGTCATATAGTATTTGTATAGAAACTATACATTTAAACTAGTTTTCACTATTTCTGTGTAACTGTTTTTTGTGTTACAGTCCTTCATCAGAGACCAAAAAGGCCCTGGCATCGGATTTGGTTCAGTCATTTCCCAGTTTGAAAGACGACTCGAGCTCTGGAAGAGTGAGTGTTTTTAGTAAAAAGTCTTTGAGATTTATTTGGGGTGTCATGATTGTCAACCAGATTCTAATTTGATTTTTAAGCTCGTTTGATTTTTTTGTTTTCTCCTTGTTCAGTGTTTTCATTGGTCCTTTAAAAAGTGGAATTTGAGTTACTATGTGTTTTTTTTTAAAATAGTTTTCTTGTGTTCTTCAAATCTGGAATGAATTAAAAACAAGAAAAACATTGTTTTCATTTAAATATACCCTGGAACAGAGGAATGTCGTCTTGTCCCATCATGCATCACGTTCTTCAACTGCTAAAACAGCTAAAAATGAACAAATAACAAGAATTTAAGCTGTGCAAAACTATTCAGTCTTTCTGTTTTTTATATTCTTTGCAGGTTATATTCTAATTGCGTCCATGTGGATGTAATAATTGTTAATCATGTGTGTTTGGTGGGAATAATAATTATTTTCCCATCATGAAGTTTCTCAGAATCACCTGTAGGTGTCGCCAAAAGAACCAAAACCACAGATACTAAATAGAATCACAGGAATACCATTCCACACCATATTAATTAGGGCTAGGTAGGTATCATGGCCAATTCTAAATTCAGTTTTGAATCACAAGGTTCTGAATCGATTAATCACAATTTGATTCAATTTGAATTCTGCTCTTAAATAATGAAAACGATTCAACTTTGTTGTAAAATGCAATATCACTTTATTTTTTTCTCTTCACCATAAACAACAGGTTTTCAGAGCAAATTTGTAAATTAAACAGTTTAATCTTGAAACAAGACTGTCACAAGTTTCAAAGGTTTTAAATTATAAAGGATTTGATGGTAACAGTGTTGTTGGATGCATTAATTTTTAAGAAATTAATAATTTTCTTGAAAAATAGGAAGTGATGGGAATGAGGTTGCAGGAGCAGAGGTGTGTTAATAAAAGTATACTTCTGCCCACTTTTGAGCGTATGAAAACTGTATATTTGTAACGTTTCAGTTAGCTTCTGTCATGTTCAATAAACTTATTAAAACTTACTATACCTTAGTAAAACAAATAATAAAACTAAAACATTTCATCACTGTTTATTTCATTAAGACATTTCTTGAAGTATAAAAATAATATTTGTAACAAAACTAAAACATTTTGTTAGAATGTCGTTTTTCACACATTTATACAGGCCTGGGAGAAGTGTTTCAGTCAGATGTTTACATACCATTGTTTGGTTCAAGCGCCACACCAAATCTTTGCAAACAAAGTTCTTTGTTATCTTTAAGCAATCCAGGAGTGACACAATACAGAAATGCACACACAAAAAGCAATGTGGAACAATTGGTCTCATGTCCTGTGAATAGATTTTCCCAAATTTAAATGAAATCAATCCAAGATCAATTAAATCAATTTCTTTTATTTTTTTAACCCAGCCCTTATATTGATACCTGTGTCTTCTTCATACAGATGCTGTTGGGGAACTTGCTCTGAGGCAGCTGCCAGCCTTGCTTCCTCCAACCGCTTACAAAGTTGGCCGTGGCCGTGGTGCAAAAATGGTTCGCCACACCATTAAAGAATGCAGCTTGGCCTTCATCGATCATAAGCCTGTAAGTCCTACAGTACATCTAATTGGGAAACCTAACCTTTATCTGAAAACTATCATTTGGTCCTTTCTTACACTCACTTACTCTTATGTATTCTTTCTCTTTTTTTTAGCCTGGAACAAATATGGTGGAGTACCTCCATGAGGCTATGGTATCCAGACCTTACCTCTACGTTCTGACACTGGGAAATGATGATCAGCATACATCTCAGACCTTTGTCATCACTGCTGGACAGGCTTTCGAGCACGATACTCTGCTTCAGGCCATTGATGTCTGCTTCAAGGCCTTCTTTATCTTGGACATTAAATACCCAAAGGAATGTGAACATGTGTGGGAACTTCTGCAGTGTGTGGTCTATGAAGTGCCAGGAGGGGAGTCCAAACTGGTAAAGTTTCTTCAAACTAGAATATTTGCATGCCAAGAGAACTAAGAACCTCAAGGACAATTTGACATTAGACCTGTTAAATGTTGAGTTGTTAAGCATTGTTTTAATGACACTAATTTGAAGTGTTACATTACTGTTTTAATTTCAATAATTTGAACTTTTTCAATAATTAGTTTTTACATTGTTGACATCAAGTTTTAATAAATTACAAGGCAGCACCTTGTAAAAATCCCAGTATTGTTTACGTGTTTATTGCATCATGTGCTTTGCATGACCACATCTAGGATTATGTTGTAAGAGATTTGCTCCTGAACTGAGTATAGAAATGGGTAGTCTAGCAATTTATTTTCTGAAACATTGTACTGTGTTATAACTAATCTGTCATTTCGGTTAATTTGACCAAGCATTAGGATAGTTAACTGAACAAATGTGGTAAAATAACACACAATTTTAATTAGTTTGACTTAACAATGTAGTTGAAACAACCCAGAATTTTTATTAATTTGACCCAGTATATGGGCAGATTAAATAACAAATAATGTAGTTGAAACAACCCAGAATTTTAATTAATTTGACCCAGTATATGGGCAGATTAAATAACAAATAATGTAGTTGAAACAACCCAGAATTTTAATTAATTTGACCCAGTATATGGGCAGATTAAATAACAAATAATGTAGTTGAAACAACCCAGAATTTTAATTAATTTGACCCAGCATATGGGTAGAATATATAACACATATGTGTGGTTGAAACAACCCAGAATTTTAATTAATTTGACCCAGCATATGGGTAGAATATATAACACATATGTGTGGTTGAAACTGCCCAAATTTGCAGTTAATTTGACCCAGCATTTGGGTTGAATATTTTAACTCAACCGTTGGGTTATAATGGTTCAACCCAACATGCTGGGTCAAATTAACTACTGCTGGGCTGGTCCTATAATAACCCAGCAGCTGAGTTTAATATAACCCATATTGGGTTATTTTTAGCCCAACTGTTTTTGGTCTGTAAAGAAAATTCCGAGGATTCCAATGTTTTCCAAAAGGATTCGTAAGGCATGAGATCTCCAAAGTTACATTTAAAACAGGTTTGAGAGAAAATGTGCTCAAAGTCCTCTCTTTGTCTTCTATCACGTTATATGCTCTTGATAACATTCGGTAGCAGAAATTATTGATCAGAATAGAGCCCAGCTAGTGCCATTCGGCTCACCTTTCCACTGCCCTTATGTAAAGTGCAAACTATCAGGAGATAGGAGGGCTACCTCAGTGAATCCCACTCTCTGCCTGGATCTTGGCAAAAATTCAGCAGTGTGGCAATTAAGAGCCTGTTCTTCATTCATGATGAACGAACCAGGTTGTAATCACTTACATGCTCTGACTTGTTGCACAAAAATGATATTGAGTAAATAAACATGAGAAAATGGAGAAAACAGTTTCTATTTAAGGCATCAGTGTGCTCAGATGGCAAGCATCTGTGGCCAGAGTCTGGGGGGTTATCCTGGGTATGAGGACAAACCTGAGCTAAATACACAAATGTGCAACACAAAGAGAGAGGGGGAGGACAGAAACAGATGGCTGATTAGTGCAGTCAAGTTGTAAAGGCATTGTGTAAGTTAAGTGTATTATAAACAAGAGCCAAATGGACTGTATATACTGCAATAGATCAACAGATTTTACATTCTGCTACTTGCTCAACTTACCATATTTTCCTGCATTTAAGTCACGTTCTTGCCTTATCTAAGTCACAGTTTTTTTGCACAATTTAGCACGCCTGCCTGTGTTTTATTTTTTTTTAAAAAAATTTACCATATTTATACCACAATTTTTTCAGAGATCTGACGATTTCATTAATTTTGACATGGAAAATATTGAACATTACCATTTTGCAGCCACTAGAGGGCCCTCGACTAATATCGCAAGCTAAAGTGTCTCATTGATAGGTAAAAGTGGCTATTAAAGTGAAACTAAACCCAAATTTAACTTTTTTTAGCTGATAAACTCCCTAGAATGTGTTTAAAATGTTTCAGAGCAGTATTTCTGTGTTAATTTTCATGAAATTGTTCGTATTAGTTTAAATCGGCAATATTTGGTCTAAAAACGTGTTTAGGTAGTCCTATGGGTTGAACAGAGGTTATTGCACGCTGATTTTCTTGTTGGTCAAGACTGTTCATTCTGACTTGTCTTGTACACTCTGACATCACGAACTTGGTTCAAGCAGAGCCAATCGAATGCGGAGATGACACGGTCCTTCCTCCAGTGCATACCTTATATGGAGTGCTACATTTCACTCCTGAAAAGCTCTGCAACAAAGCATATTATAATTTTCGGAATGGCACTAGTTATTTGTGTATTGTAACTTATTTATTTTAGGAATGTTTTTCACTTCTTCGAAACTGTCTGATTGTATATGTTTTAATAGGGTGCATTAGAGAAGCAATGCATGAAAGCTGGGTTGGCTCAGTGGTCTAGACATTGGTTTTGAATACGGGAGACCCGAGTTCGATCCCCGGTCACGGAGAACTCTTTTTTTTAATTTTTTTTAAAGCCTTTTGTTTTGGATAGGTCAGGTGGAATAGATAAATACATCTACAGTACATGTTTATTCTTTGTTGTTGCTTGGTTTATGTTGTTGGCTACAGTTCTAGTTTGTTGTAGGTTGTTGCTGGAGGAGGCGTGGACGCAGGAAACCCCCCACCTCCTCCCCTCCTTTATGCGGTGCCTCTACTGTCTATCGGAACGCCCATTTTGGTGAAGATTTTGAATTTGAACTTGGGGAGGAGTTAAAGACCCAGAGCCCGTTTAGTTTCACTTTAATAAGACACTTGACTTACCATACTGAGCCACCTTCATTTCTCTCAGGAACTCCTGGTGCAAATGTCAAATCAACTTCATTTCGCTGCGCCGCCCAGGCAAAATGCAGCTGATTTGACCATTAAAGTGCATTTAATAAGGAAAAGTTCAACTGAGACACACATTTGCTATAATTTGCTATAATTCTAAGCAAACAAACAATTCACTAAACTCTCGGTCATGTGTTCATTCAGTTTGCACTACTTCTCATATTTGCACTAATGTTTGTATTACATTATTGCCTATAGTCATACTACTGTTTACATTCACTGTTTACATTTATTAATACTGTTTACATTTATTACTACTGTTTACATTTATTACTACTGTTTACATTTACACTACTTTTATATCTACACTACTGCTGATACATATACAGTATTCTCTGACTAGCCTTATTTAAGGATGCCCAATGTGCCTTACTGCATATGCCACTTTGCCTCTATACCAACATCAACTACCTCATACATATACTGTGTACATTAACTCATATGCTGCTTTGCCACTCTTTGCAAATGTCAATGCTAGAACCTTCAGTTTATTTTATAGATATACTTTTTATACTACTATGCAAAAACTCAGGACAGTATTACACTTTTATTATTTCATTTTATGCTTATGTTCATTAAATGTTTAGTGTTTTAGTGTTGGTGTAAATTTTCATACTTTTATACTACTATGCAAAAACTCAGGACAGTGTTACACTTTTACTATTTTATGCTTATGTTTATTAAATGTTTCAGTGTTTTAGTGTTTAAATGGTTACTGTTGCACCGAGGGACTGAGAGAAACGCAATTTCAATCCTGTGTATGTCCTGTACATATTGCAGTTCTGACAATAAAGTTGACTTTGACTTTGAATTGTTTTTAGATGGTTATCTTCTTAAATTTCGAAGAAATGCACAAGTCGTCCCTTTGCGAGCTCCTGCTTCCGCATATTGGCATTTGAAATGCAGCTGATGTTACAGTCAAAGTGTATTTATTAAGGAAAAGTTCAACCTTTACTATAATTTTGAGCAAACAAATAATGGCTTTTAAGTTTTAATCTTGTTAAATTCTTGTTAAATTCCTCCCGTGTATGCTCCCACGAACGCCATTTGGCAGCCATTCGATTTTTGACACAACGCCGGGTCACATTTCCAGGTGTTCAACGCAGATGCGTAACAAACGTGACGCTTCAGCGGTGACACATAATAGATGCCATGAATACGGCGGTGCGACGTGTACAACGGAAAATACGATACTTAGAATTACTGAAGTAACTGTGGAGAACAGTAGGTTTTCCTTTCTCAGTTTCTTGTTATAGGTGATCCAGCTTTCTTTAGTTGACAGTTTTACTTCTATATAATCCAAACCACCTCCCCATCCCTGCTTTCATCCCAATTCACTTTAATAAGTTCTAAAAAGAATTAAAAATGCACCACTGCTTCAAGGATTCAAGGTTCTTTATTTTCATTCACATCACATGTGGTACATGAGGTGGAACACAACTATGTACTGTACACAGGATCCCAGTTACATCCAACAAAAATACAAATTGTAAAGAACAGTAATAAGATCCAAGACATGAACTAAAATATAAGCTAAACTTCAGCATCCATTCCAAAGATTTCATCATGTATTGGATTTTTAGCGTTTGCAAAAACAAAAAAATGATAACAAATCAGGCACATAAATTGACTGAAAACAAAAACTTCTTCATTTATGTAACTAATAAAATCTTTTCTAGCTAATCATAATAGAATGTTTGTTTACAGTCGAACAGTTTTTGTTGTTTCTGCAAAACGAAGTATTTAAAGCATTACATCAATTATTTAACAAAGATAACAAACATCAGATACATGTTGCTTTATGACAAATATTAAAGTTTAATTTTCATATTTTCTAAAACGAGAAATGTTGTAACAGACCGGTTTTAGGATCAGAAACAGCACCAGAACTCAGGAGTACAGTACATCACTCAAACCTCCTCCTATAACCACATCACTCCTGTCCTGCAGCAGCTCCTGGTTCCCGGTTAAATCATGCATCATCTTCAATATTCTACTTCTCATTTTCAAAGCTATCCACAACCTTGCCCCTCCTTACCTGTCTGACCTCCTAAAAATCTCCATCCCATCTCACTTTCTCAGATCCTCCTCTTTGCTACACCTCCATGTACCCTCTGCCCGCCTCTCCGCCATGGGGAGCAGGGCCTTCACCTGCTCTGCCCCTCACCTCTGGAACGCTCTACCGCCAGACCTTCGAAACACCACCTCCCTTTCTCTGTTCAAGACCACTCTGAAAACACATCTCTTTAGACTCGCTTATCATTAACTTTACTAAATGTATTTTATATTATTTTGTATTTTGCACAAATGCACCTCACAAATTTCCTGGTACAGGTGTATTTGCTAACATTTTGAGTGATCATTCCATAATAGCAGCTCTTAGATCTATTAAACTTCCACCTGCTAAGCCCAGAACAATTCAAAAAAGGGATTTGAAACGTTTCTGTTAACAGTCATTCCTCTGGGATCTATCCCACTTCGATTGGCAACATATTCTATTAATCAACGACGTGAACACCGCTTGGAACTATTTTCATAATAGTTTTAATTACTTTGTAAACAAACACGCTCCTTTCCACCAGTTCAGGATAAAGGGACGTGACAGCCCCTGGTTTACTCCTGAACTAGCTGACCTTCTGCATAGGAGAGACCATCTTTGGGCTGCAGCAAGAAAATCAGACTCAGACACTGATTGGTTGAATTTTCGGAAGTTGAGGAATAAATGCACAACTACCATCAAAGCCGCAAAACGTAACTATTTCTTATCTCAGACCTCCAAAAATCTAAACGATCCTAAAAAATTCTGGAAAACCATCAAATCTCTCTCAGGCACCCCCCAATGGACCTTACCAAGCTCCGCCCAGAAACGCCCCCTAAGCTCCAAGATGGCTGCCCGTCTCCCAAGCGCAGCTTTGGTGTCAATGGAAAACATGGCGTCGACTGACTGCAGGGTATTTTTGAGTCGAATAGTGTATCATTTCTGCCAGATTCCAACAAAATATCAGCCATGACAATGGACAGGGGAACCAACAAGTTCATGTTATTTTTTTTTGTGGACGTTATCAAGTTGTTTGATCCACGCGATGCCTCCAAACAGCGTGCGCGTCACCGCTAATGCTATGGGGAAAACATCAGCTCCTCACACGCTCAGGCTCAGCGTTATTACAGCTGTGGACAGGATCACTGATGCCTATTGTCCTGCAAGGCTGGGTAAGTCAGGCATTCATGGTTTTGAGGGTTACTTTTGAAATCAGCGATTTCTATTGTTGGCAAAAGTTTGTGTGCCTTGGTCGCAAAGCTAATGCTAACTGTAATCTCCATTCATTCCTTAAGTGGTTGGTTAGCCGTTGCTGCTTTAGCTGCTAAACACGCCGACAGCGACTTTTGTGAGGGCAAACGAGCTCAGCCGTCTGGTGTGTTAGTTAAAATCCAGCCTTCGTGTCACGATTTTGTGCAGTTTTAGGTGAAATCGACAGTAGAGCTCGTTGCGTTAGCTAGCTCATGTGGGGTTAGCGGAGCTGTTTCTTCCCAACTTCCAGGACGTTCAGTGAACTGTGGCTTTCTCTCATCGTGACCGCGTGTTGTTAACTAGCAGGTTTCAAAAGCAGGTCAACCCTTCTCTGCTGGTGAAAGAAATAATTGTTCAGTTTTGTGGTCGTGCACAAGCTTTGATCCGAGCAAGGCATTCAGTTTCACAAACGGTGAATTTTACTTCCACAAATACGGTCAGGGTACCTGACATCTCCTGTACAGATACCCCACTGACGGTGGAGGACAATTTTTCCAGCCCTGACGCAGAAAAAATCTGCACGTATGCTAGCTAGCAATGTAAGTAGCATGTGGTGCCGGTCTCACAAACGCTACCGTAGCGTTTGTTTTGTGAGACCGGCACGCACGTGGAAGCTGCGCTGTGACGTGTTATGGGTATTAGCCAATGAAACGCGGCCCTGTGGGCGGAGCTTGGTAAGGTCCATCATCTGACCTCCCATCACAACTTCTTGTTGACTCTGTTCCTGTGTCAAATAAGCACGAGATCCTGAACTGTTTCAACAAACATTTTGTTGCTTCTAGTTCATTATTTGACACAGTTACAAATGGAAAATCAGCCACTTCACCTGATAATCAAACTTCTACAAATCATATCCCTCCTACAAGTCAATCCTCAGTTAATCACACCTTCTCATTTTCTCCGTTTTCAGTCAGTGAGGTAAATAAACTGTTAAAAGATCTTGATCCTAAAAAATCTGCAGGTCCAGATGAACTTCCACCTTATTTCTTAAGGCTGGCTGCTCATATCATCACAGTCCCTGTGACCCACATCTTTAATCTGTCCATAAGACAAAACTCCATTCCGGATGCTTGGAAAACAGCCTTTGTTCTTCCTTTGCTGAAGGGAGGTGACCCCACCTCACTGAACAATTATCGACCGATCTCTAAACTCTGCATTTTAGCCAAGGTTCTAGAAAAACTGATAAACTCTCAGATCAAAAATTATCTGGACTCATTTAACATCTTACCTCTCCATCAATCTGGTTTCAGGAAAAACACAGCACAACAACTGCTTCACTGAAGGTTCTTAATGACGTTGTTGAAGCATTGGATGCTAAGGATTATTGTGCTGCACTTTTCCTAGACCTGTCTAAAGCTTTTGACACTGTGGATCATAACAGCTTGTGTCATAAGCTCTCAGAAATCGGTTTCTCTGATCACACCATTGGTTGGTTTTCTAATTATCTTTCCGATCGGAGGCAATGTGTTCAACATAACGGTACTTCTTCCAGTTATTTAACAGTTAAAAATGGTGTATCACAAGGCTCAGTCTTAGGACCAACCCTCTTTACAATCTACATAGGTAATGTAGGTCAGAGCATCCCTGATGCATCCTTACCTTTCTGTGCTGATGACACAGTTGTTTACTGCCGAGCTAAAACAGTTGCTAAGGCTTTCCAGTTTCTGCAATCTGCTTTTGACATCATCCAGTCAGATCTGTTCCATCTCAAACTTGTCCTAAATGCTGATAAAACAAAAGGGATGTTTTTTTTCAAGTAGGAAGTCGGTCCCAGCAGATCTTCCTCTGATTTTATCCTCAAATGGTGTCCCAATTGAGTTTGTTGATTCCTATAAATATTTGGGTATCCTGGTCGATTCACATCTCTCTTTTAAACTCCACGTGGAAAACCTAGTAAAGAAACTGAAAGTTAAACTGGGTTTCTTTTTCAGAAATAGATCATGTCTAACATTGAATGCTAGGAAACGCCTTGTATCTGTGACTTTCCTTCCCTCCATTGATTACGGTGACATTATCTACATGAATGCTCCTACAAGCACCCTGCGGATGTTGGATGTTGTCTATCATGGTGCACTAAGATTCATAACTGGCTGTGATTATCGTACCCACCACTGCACCCTGTATTCACTGGTTAACTGGACATCATTAACCTCACGCAGACATTTCCATTGGTACATTTTCATCTTTAAATCACTTCTTTATCTGCTGCCCTCATACATCTCCTCCTAAATGTCTTTGCGTGAGTGCAGTTACAATGTGCGCTCTCAGGACATGATCACCTGCAGTGTTCTGTCAGTGAGGACTGAACTTGGAAAAAGGGCCTTCTCCTATTATGCTCCTGCTTCCTGGAATATCTTACAAAAAGATCTTAAGCTCTCGGCCTTGACCTCTCTAAATGGTTTTAAGAATCTGTTGGAATCCTGGCAAAAACCAATGCAGATATGTTCTTGTTTTTGATTTTATACATCTATCTTATAATGTTTTGCTAATTTTTGATACTTTGTTTAAAAAATAAATTTAAAAAATCTGTATATCTCTCATGTTTTTTCTATTGTTTGTATAAGGAAATTCTACCATTGCTGTTCATCATTCTTTAGTTTGTAGCAGGTCACTCTTGTAAATGAGTCCACAAGGCTCAATGAGATTTACCTGACTAAATAAAGGTTGAATGAATTTTATATTCTTTATTTATTCTATATTTAAATTTGTTCCTATGATGTTTCAACTGTGTTTGTTTTGGTTCTTGCTGTGAAGTGTCCTTGGGTGTCCTGAAAGGCGCTTTTAAATAAAATTATTATTATTATATTATTATTACAGTAGTTTAGAGGTTTTATTTTTGTAACTGCTTCCGGTGGAGGTTTGGGTCCAGACGGTGGTCTAATCTATCAACAGGAGAGACAGGTTAGTAACTGCACGTGAAGTTTGAAAAGCGATGGTTAAATTAAAACAGTCACAAACCTTCTCAATTGGTATCGGGCAGGAAGAGGGCTATGGACTGGGTGAAGTCACTCATGCAGAAATCTGCAGCAGGAACGCAGGATGATGGGATGATCTCGTGGTCCAGTAAGGGTAGCAGGGGGTCAAGAGCCAGGAAGACAAAAACAAGCAAAGCAAAAAGTGCTGAGAAGGGTGATCCAAAAACGTGGTCGAGAGAGAGCAAGCAAGGGTCGTTTAACCGTGGTCAGAAAATTGTAGAGGTGTCCAGTCTGTGGGATGGCAACAAAGTGGCCTTCACCTTATTGAACACCTCCCTGAGGTCATTGAACTCAGATAGGGACCCTGGAGAGGTCGGGGTAGGTCTGCTCAATATTTTCAGATTTGATAGATGGTAGGCTAGCCTTTGTGAGACAGGAGGAAAAACACTCCTGACCAACCCACTATCTCCTTATTCCTCCAGTTAATCTTGGGGTTGTGTTTGAAAAGCCACGAGGCCCCAAGAACAACAGGTAGCTGAGGAGAGTTGATGACAATAAACATAATTCTCTCCCTGTGATTCCCTCCCAACATCAAGGTAACAGGCACAGTTTCAAGGCAGGAGCCTGTCCATCCAAAGCCAGAACCTTATGGTCTTTATTAGTCTTGGTTATCTCAATACCCAAGGATAGGGCAAATTGTTGATCAATAAACCCCAGCCCCCGAGTCAATGAAGACTGACACCGCAGCAGGACTCTTACCGACGACTTGGATCTCAGAAGGTACAATCAAAGGTGAGAAGATCTTCGGGTTTCTGGTCAGACTCAACAGGTATCACCTTTCACCTGCTGTGTCTGGTCATTTAACGGACATCTGGAGATGACATGGCTGTTCTCCCCACAGTAGAAGCAGAGGTGAAGCTTCCTCCTCCGAGCCTTCTCTTCAGGTGTGAGATGACTCCGGCCCAGTTGCATGGGTTCAGCCATCTGCAAAGAGGTAGTGGAGGGGGCCACTGGTCTTTTGAGAGCCAAGGGTCTAGACTCACCCCCAGGTTTGCCCACACGGTTCTGCTTCCTCTGTCACGGGCTCTTTCCTCGAGGCGCAGATCCACATGGGTAGCCAGGTCTTCCAAGGCCTTGAGGGACTCAAGATACTCTTGGGTGGCTAGGTGGTCCATGATGTCATCATTGAGACCTTGAAAAAAATGCATCGGTTAGAGCACTCTCGTTCCAACTACTGTCAGCTGCTATGGCATGAAACTGAATAATATATTCAGTCACTCGCTTCTTTCCTTGTTTTGCAGAAAAAAGTTTACGACCTGCTTCTCTCTCAGGAAAAACAGGGTCAAAAACTCGGCACAGTTCCTTGGCAAAGGCAAAAAAGAGTGACAACTCCTACTGTTAGCTTGCCCAAGACTTAGCTTTACCAGATACATTAATAGAGAAATGACACATGCCACCCGAGCATGTGCAGTGGGAAATGAAGATGGTTGTAGTTCGAACTGTATCTCACATTGCGTCAGGAAAGACCGGCACTGGTCAGGTTCACCTCTAAAACGTTCTGGAGGAGACAGGTGTGGTTCCAGGTGAGCTGTAGGATCTACTTGAGTGATAGCTTGGGCTCCCGCCATGTGTACAGGGCTCTGAGAAACAGAATTTTTAGATAAATCCTTTAAACAGCAAATGATGTCCTGTACATTGGATTCTAATTTAATTATAGCCCCCTCTGCACCAGAGTGCCACTCCTGAGCTGGTGCTGGATCCATTTTGGCCAGATTATTCTGTAACGGACCAGTTTTAGGATCAGAAACAGCACCAGAACTCGGGAGTAGTTTAAAGGTTTTATTTTTGTAACCGCTTCTGGTGGAGGCTCGTGTCCAGACGGTGGTCCAATCTATCAACAGGAGAGACGGGCTAGTGACTGCAAGTGAAGTTTGAAAAGTGATGGTTACATTAAAACAGTCACAAACCTTCTCAATTGGTATCAGGGCAGGAAGAGGGGCTGTGGACTAGGTGAAGTCACTCATGCAGAAATCTGCAGCAGGAACGCAGGATGATGGGATGTCCAGATCTCGTGGTCCAGTAAGGGTAGCAGGGGGTCAAGAGCCAGGAAGACAAAAACAAGCAAAGCAAAAAGTGCTGAGAAGGGTGATCCAAAAACGTGGTCGAGAGAGAGCAAGCAAGGGCCGTTTAACCGTGGTCAGAAAATTGTAGAGGTGTCCAGTCAGGAGCAAGGCAAAAGTGAATAGTCAGGAGATGATGCAGAGTTCAAGATCAGGAAACAAGGTCAAGGAAAATGCTGGAGAATTTACTGGCTGCTGAGCTTTCAATAATCTGGCACTGAAGAGAGTGGAGCTTAAGAAGTGAGCTGAACAGGTGTGGCAGGTGAGTGGTGATTGCACAGACAGGTTGCAGCAGATGAGTACAAATTGTTGAGTGAGTGTGACAGGAGCTGAAGACGGGTGATAGGCAGTTCAGGACCGAACAGGATGAAATAAATAGAAACTGAGGGGGATCCAGGGGCGAACTATGACAAATGTAACATTTTGTCAACAAATTCTAAGAACTTTCTGAGCATTACAGGCAAGTAAGTTTTAATTTAATATCTAAATATAAATCTGTGGACTCCGATCCTCTTTTCTTGAGAGAAATCAGCATATGAAAATAAAAATTTAAAAATGTATTTACCGTAGTCTTTTTTGACGCTTCAGAGCTATAAAGAGAAACAAAGAGATAAAGAACATCCTGAACGCTCTAAATGGAAGATTTTGTGAAAGCGTTTAATTCATGTTTGATGCACCTTAATTACATCATCTTAACATGTTGCTGTACTTTTATTAGCTCTGTTATTCAGGTGTGTAACTTTGTACTTTGAGAGGTGTTTCTCTCTGGAACCAGATGTTCTTGATGTTTCAGAGACTCCTGTTTTAGTTCAAATGACTTAAAGGTTGCACCTTTCACTTCAGTGTCTCGGGTGTCGAACGTGTCAGGCACATTTCTCATCTCTCTCTCGGTGCATTTCATGTCAACCCTACAGCTCGGCTCGAGGCCCACGTCTGGCACTTTCACAAACTTTTGTTCTTCCTGTTGCTCCCAGCACTTTCACACTTCTCAGTTCCTCACAGCGTCTTCCTGTTCTAACAACATCTCTTCAGACCTGTGGGAAAATTCCAATAAAAAGAACAAAGTGGTGCTGCAGGAAATAGGTGTTGGATTGAAGTCATGTATAATTATCTCTGCAGATAATGTTTCATTTTTTGTAGTTACAGAAATGTTTGATGCAAACTGAGATGATCTAATGATAAAATGATCTAGTCCAACCTGTAATCTGTACGTTGATTTTTTTGTAGCATGAAGAAAATGTCTAAACTAAGATAGTAAATAAAATCAGTGACATCTTTAAACTAATGCATATGACCACAGCCTTTTCATGTTAAACTAATAACTCAATTCAAACTAATCCTAAACGACTGACAGCTCATTTCAACCTCCTGTATCCACAGTCTCGTTTTTTTTTTTTTGTTCAACACCAAGAGTTCGTGGCCATAGGTGAGGGTAGGAACATAGACCGACCAGTAAACAAAGAGCTTTGCCTTACAGTTCAGCTCCCTCTTCACCACAATGGACCAGCACAGAGTCCACAATACTGCAGATGCTGCAACAATCCATCATCAATCTCACACTCCATTCTTCCCTCACTTGTGAACAAAACCCCAAGATACTTGAACTCCTCCACTTGAGGCAGAACCTCACCCTTGACCTGAAGAGAGCAATCCCTTTTCTGTTTGAGGACCATGGCCTCAGATTTGGAGGTGCAGATTTTCATCCCAGCCGCTTCATACTCTGCTTTGAACCTCTCCAGTGAGAGCTGAAGATCACAGCATGATGACACTAACAGGACCCCATCATCTGCAAAGAGCAGAGATGGAATCCTGAGGCCACCGAACCGGAAACCCTCCGCCCCCTGGCTGCACTGAGAAATGTTGTCCATAAAAGTTATGATCAGAATCTGTGACAACGGGCAGCCCTGGCGGAGTCCAACTCCCACCCTGAAGGGGTCCGACTTACTACCGGCAATGCAAACCAAACTCTTGCACCACTTGTATAGAGACTGAACAGTCCATAACAACGGGCCCCCTATCCCATACTCACCGAGCACCCCCACAGTGTATCCCAAGGAACATGGTCGAATGCCTTCTCCAAGTCCACAAAACACATGTAGACTGGATGGGCAAACTCCCATGACCCCTCGAGGACCCTAGTGAGGGTAAAGTGCCTATCTAGTGTTCCATGGCCAGGACAGAACTCGCATTGTTCCTCCTGGATCTGAGCTTCGACCAATGATCAGACTCATTTCTCCAGTACCCCTGAATAGACCTTACCAGGGAGGCTAGTCCAAAATGTGGATATTAATTAAGGGAAATGCCTCTTTAAATCATCTGATTGTGATGGGATCTAGCAGATATGTCAATGTTTTGGATGCAGCTATTATTTTTGAAAATTCAGAGAGCTCAACGGGGCAAAAACAGTCAAAACATAAATCAGAGTCTAGTAACATTTTTAAAGTTGTCTCATCTGATAGGGAACCAGGGGTGATAGTATGATTTGAATTTTCTCCCTAATTGAAAGAATTTTATTTATAAATAATCTCATGAACTCATCACTGCTTATAGTTGTAGGGATACATGATTCAACAGAGATAGGATTCTTCTTTAGACTAGCTATGGTACTGAAAATGAACCTAGGTCTTTTTTTTAAATTCTCTTCAATTAAAGCTGAATAATATAAATTTCTGGCATTATGGAGAACTTTTTATAAGGAAGCAGGCTGTCTCTCCAAGAGACTAACATGCATGCTTTTGATCTGTGGAAGGAAACGGGAGTACCCAGAGACAACCATGCATGCACAGAGTGAACTTGCAAACTCTACCCCAAAGGATCCCGGGCTGGGATTCGATCCAGTGACCTTCTCGCTGAGAGGCTGCATCTCTATCAGCTGCTCCACCATGCCGCCCCTCTTACAACGAGGACCTTCCATTTAAAAGTTTACATTAAATTTGGACTTGAGACTAATGAACATTATTTACACATAGACAAATTTTATATCAATTAAATGAAGGAAATGGCACACCACTTAAATACTTAATCCTTCTTAGTCATTGATAAACAATAATTTTATCAGTTAAAGAAGTAAAAATTGTATTTGTTATGTAATTATGTAATTTTAATCTCCATATAATATTTAACAAAATAAATGCTGCTGTGTAACATTTTTAATGAGGAATTAAATAATAAATGTGGTGTGCAATCATAAATGACCTAATTGAAACAGGCGGATAGATGCTCCACATGACATGTTTTTGCAGGTCAGGGTTCAGCAGAGTGAAGACTAAAATAAGTTTTCTATTCTTAGGTTTTCCCAGGAGTCCAAAGAATTAAATTATGTTTGACTAAAGCTGATTTGTTCACAGAGTTGTCACTTATAAGCAGGAATTGTATTTAAGGTCTAGCATTCAGCTGCAGATGTGCATTCAGTAATTACCTTCTAAGGGTTTCAATAACACATGTCCAGTAGTTCATAGATATTTTGCTAACAGAGAGACAAATAAATACACTTTTTAGCAGTGAACAAGAAATAAATGGTGCTCTTCACTACCTTGTGAGTTTTTTTTTAAATGTTTTATGGACATTTTTACACAGGGCAAAGGAAATGAAAGTTCTCTGTCACAATCCATCTTGTCAATCTATTTTCGAATACATTTGGTGTTCCTCTCCCTGATCACTCTCACTAATATTAGGATGTGAGCCCACGCATGCTGCCATCCTCTGCGGATGAGATGCACACAGCCTGTATACTGTATATACCCACATGCTTCTCTGATGGATGACATCCGTTGATAGTTATTTAATCGACACATTGCACAAATAAAAAAGCAAAGCCAGTAGTTCCCTTTCAGTCATGTTCTCGCGGTGCAACATACTTGCTATGGGAATTGCGCCCCCGCGCGATTACCTGATGGAATATACTCACGCCTTTACGGCTAGGGGCGTCACTGCCGCGCCAGAGGCCCCGCCCTCTGGTTACTTAAGCGGTGTGCGCCACTCCATCTTCCTCTTTTTTGCCCTTCACCTCGCTTAAACTTGAACTACCTCTTCGCGGGACTTCTCTGGTGCTTTCATCGCTCATTCGAGGTGAGCTCGCTCCCTACACAGAGCGCACAGAGAATTATTTCCTGCGTACTGCTGGACTAGCAAGCCTAGTCCAGCATTTTTCCACCTAACCCCGAAGTTTTTCTCTCCTCTCTCTACATATTGCTTTGTGACGGCGCTAACTGCGCCATAAAAAAAAAAAAGGAGGCTGCCTCGCTACGTCAAGCTAGCGTGCTGGCCAGCGAAAGCAACACGACGGAGGAGACATCTCAAGAAAGTAGAAGGAAAATTCTGAAAGGACTCGCTCGCCTCGTCTTGGACAGAATGGCTCCGGAGAAGGGAAAGCGGAAAGCGAAACTTCCAAGGAAGACCACCGCGGCGGCTAGCCCCACCTCGCGCGTCTGCCCAAGTGGCTATGGTTTTTATCTCGCGGCGACGGACACCCACGAGGCCCGTCCTGTCTGCCTGGGAATGCTTCATGCAAAAACTGTGCTGGACGCACCTGACTTTTGCCCACACTGCAGCATCATGATGGATGCGGTGCTGCGGCATCGGGTCGACCTTGTCGCCAAAGCCATGGGGACCTCGGCCACGTCTGCGGACGCAGACACCACGGAGCCTCTCACCCCCACACCGGAGTTGGAGAGTATGGCTCTACACGACAGCACGCGGGTCGAATGGGGTGACACCCCCGACGCGTTGGCCAACATGGAGGACCTGACTGTCGAATTCGACACCCGGGGTATGATGAACGACGACGAGTTATCGATCTCGGCCTCGGTTGAATTTTCAATGGAGGAGGCGGACGTAGAGGTGGAGGATCAGGGTGACGCACTCGCCCAGACCCCCTTACCCGCGCTCCCGGACACGGACTCTTCCATCCCTGCTCTGTTCGAACTGTGCCACAGAGCAGCGGATGCACTACAAGTGCCTTGGCCCGAACCCCCTCCTCGCCAACAGGTTACGAGGCTAGCAATAAATTACTTTTATTCAAAGCAGCAGGCTGCCACGAGGCAGAGGATGCCTGTGTTCCCAGACTTTCCTCACGGAACTAACACGCACCTGGACTCACCCACGAGCCCCTATGCTTCTTCTCTTCTCACAATTTCTCGACGTGGATGGGATGGACCAGGTGGGTTTAGCTAACGTGCCTCAAATCGAGGACACTCTGGCGTCTCACCTGGCCCCAAACTCTTCAGGAACAAAACCAACTCTCCCTAGCAGGGCCTGCCGGGCCTCGGCGTCTCTCCTCGAGAAATGCTACAGGGCTCAGGGACTTGCGACGTGCCATGAACGCGTCCACGCTGATGCAAGCCTACCTGGCAGAAAAGCTGCAGCAGCTTGAAGTGGCAACGGACAAGCAGGCGGCTGCCGAATTGCTGGAGGAAGCCCGCAGAACAACTGACTTCGTGCTCCGAATGATGGGGACTGTTGCAGTTGCTTAGGGCAGAGGGATGGCGGAGGTGGTCATTGTGACCCGCCATCTCTGGATGACACTGACGGACTTACCCGAGGGACAAAAGGTGCCTTTTCTCTATCACTCGATACAGCCAGAAGGGCTGTTTGGAAAAGCTTTGGAACGGATTCAGACGAAACTGGACCAAAGACGCAAACAGGCAGAGGCTCTCCGGGTGAGGATCCCCCGTAGAAGCTTCGCCCCCCCAAGAGAAAATGCGGGAGGAAGACCTGCCCAGTCCAGGCACCACTCGACGATGCGTGTCCCACCACAAAAGCGGCCAACGTACGAGGAGGAGCCCAGGCAGAGACCCCCTTCGGGCCCTCCTCGTAACGAGCACGCCTGGAGCAAGAACAGGTTTGTCCCTCGCCAAATGTCCAAACACAAGGCCTCTTCGGCGAGTTGCGACGACAGACAGAAACGGGCCTGATGAACCAGGCTCACGTTTTCATATTACACGGTCACCCGCCCACGCGGTAACGGGAATGATCCGCCTAAACCCAGACTTTATTTGTAACACAGTACAAAAAGCTGGTTTATTTTCAGCATGCACCAATCATGCCCTCTCTGCTGTAAGTGACTTAAAATCATATACGTCATGTCACGTAAGCACAAATAAAATCATGAAACAGCAATTCTCTGTTTTACTGACTCAAAAAAACAAAAAACAACAACAACACACAACTTCAGCAAAGCAGGTCCTTCTGACCCGCATGCCGTCATAAAGGGAGGGGTTTTCTCCCCCCCCCTCCCTCACGGCCCACGGGGTGTTAGAATATTTAATAAGCCCCGACAGACTGCCTCTGTTTCATCTGCGGTGAGCAGACACAGTGGCGTCTGTAAACACCCTCCTTGCCCCTTACAGAGGCAGGTGAGGAGGGTCACGTGTTTAGGCTCTCGCCCCATTATCAAAGGCGAGACAGCCAATACACCAAACAGATGGGCACGTGACGTTGCCGTAGCTCAAGGAGCCGAGTCGACAACGTCTCTCGATGGAAGGGGGGCAGCTTCAGGCGCCCCCATACAGTTTAAAGCTTCACACCTTCACGGAAGCTGTGTTCAGCTGGCTGCAGACAAAAACAAGTCTGAACGTAATCAGATTCCTCTTCCTGTTGTTCGAGGGGAACTGCACTCTTTATCACCAAGACTGAAAGGAACCCCCCCACGCTTTTGTGTGGCGGATGCTCCTTTGTTATTAACGAGAGACACGCAAAACTCATGCAGCAGTCAGGTAGCATGTGACCTGCCTCTACGTGCTGATCCAAAACGGTCTTTAAAATTAATTCAGGATCCGGTCAGTTTGCCTGGCACCAGAGCTTCATCGAAGCCAAGGGCCAATGGTCGAGGCCACTCCACTAGAAGGACTGGAGTAAGGAGGTCTGCTCGCCTACGTGGTCTGCAGCCCCATAATTTGGAGGAGGATAAGAATAATTCTCCTCCAAAACTGTCTAATGGAGATGACAGGTTGTACCCGTCCTCAATTATCCCTAAGCAGGACAACTCGGGGACAAGCTGCCTCATCCCAAACCTGATGGACAACCAGGGGCTGTTGGCCTCTGGTTCACCAGAGGAGGCGCTGCGGCCACCCAGGCCAAAAACTGCCAGAAGTCTCAGTTTGTCGGCTGAAAGAAACAGGCTGATGGCGTCAGGCCTGCCGGAAAACGTGGTATTAACCATACAGAATGCTCATGCAGGGTCAACACAATCTTTATTGCCCAAAAATGGCGTATCTTCGAGGCCTGGTGCTCAGAAAGAAATATTGTTTCTTATGCATGCAACCTGGTCCAAATCTTGACCTTCCTTCAGGATCTCTTGGAAAAGGGTCGTTCTCATTCAACGATTAAAGTCTTCCTTTCAGCTATTTCTACTTGTCATGAAGGTTGGGGAAACAGGACACCTAGAGCACACCCAATCATAATAAGATTTATGAAGGGTGTCCTTCGATCTAAACCACCCAGCAGAATCCTGACTCCTGGTTGGGACTTCGGTTTGGTCTTGGGGGCTCTATACGACCCCCCATTCAAGCCATTGAGTGAGACTACGATAGATCTACTATCTTATAAAACGGCCTTACTCCTAGCACTTTGCTCAGCAAAACGCGTGGGTGACCTCCACGCATTATCTGTACATCCAATGTGTACCAGATTCGCCCCAGATGGGTCAAAGGTCACACTGAGGCCTAATCCCACATACACCTCCAAGGTCTGGACCTTGAACTATAGGAGTCTAGACTTTGATCTTTCCTCTTTTCCACCTGCCTCTGTCCTGAACCAGGATAAGGAAAGGCTACAGGCTCTCTGCCCAATGAGGGCTTTACGCACCTCCATGCAGAGAACAGCCGAATGGAGAAGAACAAACCAACTGTTTGTCTGGGAGAGCCCTATCAAAACAACGCCTCTCACATTGTGTGACTGAGGCCATTAAGAGGGCCTACAGTAGTAAAGGTCAGCAGGCACCCTCTGGAGTGCACGCTCACTCCACTAGGGGCCTTGCCACTTCCTGGTCATTGTTCAAGGGTATACCAGTTGAAGACATCTGTGTTACTGCAAATTGGAGCTCCTTGAATACTTTTGCAAGGCATTACAGTTTGGATGTTACTACAGGTAACGTCACTCAGGCTGTTCTTTCTAACATTCAGTAGAAAGTAACCTTGGGATGCCTACTGATCAGAGGCAGACGTTTACCCTAGCATGCATTTTACTGAGCATTTCAAGGGCGTGAATGGATTACGTTCCCATAGCAAGTATGTTGCACCGAGAGAACATGACTGAAAGGGAACTGAAAGTTATGCACCATAACTCATGTTCCCTGAAGGAAGGGAACGAGGTGCAACATAACTGGCCCTTTTCAATGCTGAAAGCTCGGTGAAGTGCACTCTTCAAGAGGAAGATGGAGGGGCGCACGCCGCTTAAGTAACCAGAGGGCGGGGCCTCTGGCGCGGCGGTGACGCCCCTAGCCGTAAAGGCGTGAGTATATTCCTTCAGGTAATCGTGCGGGGGCGCAATTCTCACAGCAAGTATGTTGCACCTCGTTCCCTTCCTTCAGGGAACATGAGTTATGGTACATAACTTTCAGTTTCTGACTCCAGATTTTTTTTGGGGGGGGGGAAATGTTACTTTCAGGGGTGTTTAATAAAGACAACCACACAAATACTCCCTATGTGGTGACAATACTTCTCTGCTATAGCTGTTTCTTCTGACTATAAACACAGCTTAGTTCAAGTTCAAGAATCTTTATTATCCCCAAGGGGCAATTTGTTTCACAGCCAGTAGGCACATAAAACATCCATACTCAACAAGACATTAAGACACTAAAATAACAGTACAGTACAGAGATCATCACTGTTCATTGAGAGGCCTGATCACTACAGGGATAAATCGTTTGTTTCAGTTTTCAATCTGTTCATCCTACATCTGGGCAACAGAAACCTTCATCCAGATGGAAGCAACCTGAACTCACCATGAAGAGAGTGATCAGGATCTGCCAGAATAAGGCTGGCCTTGTTCACTGACCTCACCTTGTGTAGGTCAGTGATGTTTTGTAGGGCTATGCCATCAGTTTTGCTACACATCATGACAATCCCTTTTTTCATGTCAAAAGTTCAAACCAACAGATGAAGGTGAAATTTGAGACTCAATAAAACATGAATAAAACATTCTCATGAAAATAGGATCAACATTAAAACCACAGAGCTTCTGATAAAAATACATTTTCTGATGGGCCTTCTTACAAAGTGAGTTCACATGTGCATCAAAGAACATGAAGTCATCAAGCACGTCCGTCCGTCCGTCCGTCCGTCCGTCCGTCCATCCATCCATTATATTTTTACCTGCTT
>JBBPBX010045825.1:0-26838 GCA_038048925.1 Garcialebias charrua | reverse complement strand
CGTTGTCTATGGGAGAAGTCCCAGACCCTAGTACTAAGCGAAGTGAAAGGACAAGGGTCTGGTTTTAACCAGGCTAGTAAAGGTGTGTCTCAGTTGAACTTTTACATAATAAATGCACTTCAATGGTCAAATCAGCTGCATTTCACTGGGGTGGCACAGCAAAATGAAACTGATTTGATGGTTGCTCCAAGAATGATCCCGGAGCTGGAAGACGGTGGCAGGCTATGGCAAGCCTATTGTGTCACTAATAGCCACTTTTACCTATTACATGACACAGCGGCATGCCATGAGTGCCATCTAACGGCTGAAAATGGTAGTGTTCAATATTTTCAGTCAGAATGAATGAAAACGGTCATATCTCAGACAAAATTGGTTTATAAATATGGAAAAATCCATAAATACGTCTCTTCGGTTTATAAGTCGCAGGTCATGCAAGTTATGCAAAAAAACTGTTACTTAAGGCCAGACAATATGGTAAATGTTTTTGATGACTTCATTTGAACAAACATAAATTTGAATTGAAAACAGGTGAGTGCTCACAGACAGGGGAGCACAGGAGAGACAGACCCCTCCCCTCATTCTCAACCAGCACTTTTTTTTACGTGCATGAGAAACTAAATTTAACAATGTACTTTCATTTAACCTTTATTCTCATGGTGCCACTCACTGCACCCAGTCAGGATATGATGATGATGTAAGAGGAGTAAACACTGACTCTTTTTCAGCTGAGAAGAGGGAATCCTTGAGGGCAGAGCTTGAGCGTTTGAAAGGAAACCCAGCAGCACAGAAGAAACCTTCTGGAGCTCCAGAGCTTGGATCTGTGTCTCCCTCCAAAGGCTCCATCACCCTGCAGGACTTGCGTCTGCCCCTCAAGGCAGACTTTGTTTGCTCCACTGCCAACAGACCAGGTAGACCCACATCAGTGAGTTCTAAACAAATACTATAGTTCTGTTTGCAGGCATCATATTAAAACCACAACAATGTGTGTTAATTTTATCACTGTATAACATTGTACATGTTATTCAGTCTTGTGATAATTTAATTTAAACAATGTTTGAACGCATCATTCTGACCAGAATCATCTGTGGTTGTTTCAGACTTGACCAAACATTCGTTCTTCATCTTGATTCGAGCCGGAGCAGAGAACAGTGTGGCCACTGTGTTAGCCAGCACACACCGCGGGCTCAGTGGGGACACCCTCACCTTCCCCACCAGGTTCACCCTGTGAGTCACTGCAGACGGTCCACAGCAGTCGTTTCAATATAACCCCCACATTGTCTTTGCTTGAACTCAGCACTTTTATATCATTGTTTAAGTGTGGCCTTTCTGTAAGATCATTCTGTATAAAGACTGTTTGGTTCAGTTGAAGAATTATATCCACTTCACTGTTTGGACTCTTTCAGGTCTGATGTTGTCAGTGACTTTAAAATAGAGTTACAAGTCTACTGTTTGGTAAGTGTTGTTCATTGCTCTTCATAAATGAACTACAATGTTTAGTCTTTTCTAATACAGGTACTTGTGGAAGAACCTCAGATGTGGATCGACTGTAAAATGACTCTTATCTTGCTCTATGTTCTGTTTGATCACATTTCTTTTTAAGAATGCATACATTCAGTGGGATTTTATAGAATATTGTACATTGCATATTTTACATTTTATTCTCTTCATTCATTAGCTCCTCAAAGTACTTCTTCCATCTTCCTGTCATACTCTCCTCACTTGTTAGAACATTACCATTCCTATCTTTAAAGGTGAAGTCTGCAGTTTCTGTAGAACATCAGCACTTAGAAAAAATTTCAACAAGCAAAGCATTCTGATCCCTCCCCCTCAGAGCCATATATGGCTCTGCCCCCTTGTGGTCTGTTAAAATTCAAATTCAAGCTCTGTTTTTATTGGCTGATTCAAATTCAAGCTCGGTTTTTATTGGCTGGTTACAAACTTTGTTTTTATTGGCTGGAAAATGGCGGGTCACTTTTTCTTTTTAGAAATGCTTATTTACCACCTGGAGAAGCAAGGGGACAATATTTTTTTTTAGTTTTTTTCAGAGATTACCTCTCTAACATCAATCTAGTGACAGAGTGAAGAAATATGTTAAAAATATATTGTTACAAAAGTTACATATAGCAGCTTTAATAAGCCTAACCTGCTCCTTTCCAGCCTGATCCCTCTGTCTCGCCAATCGGTACAAGTCCTTCTCGTCCTCTTTAGTGTCCAGCCTCAACACATTAACTCATACAACTCCTAATACTCCTTGTGTTTTGCTTTACTTCCCTCTTTGCTCTACGTCCCATCTCCTTATATTCCTGTCTCCTCTCTTCAGTCCTCTCACTGTCATATTTCTTCTTGGCTAATCTCTTTCTTTGAATGGCGTCCTGCACTTCACTATTCCACCACCAGGTTTCCTTATCATCCATTCTCTGTCCAGATGACACACCAAGTACCTTCCTACCTGTCTCTCTAATTACTGTTGCTGTAGTAGCCCAGTCACTTGGAAGCTCTTTCTTACCACCCAGAGCCTTTAACAGCTCCTCTCTGAATTTCTCACAACATTCTTCCTTCTTTAGCTTCCACCATTTGGTCTTCTTCTCTGATTTTACTCTTTTTCTCTTCTTCACAACAACAGTCATTCTACACACAACCATCCGATGCTGTCTGGCCACGCTCTCCCCTGCCACAACCTTACAGTCTCCAATCTCCCTCAGGTTTCCTCTTCTACACAGAATGTAGTCGACCTGTGTACTCCTTCCTCCACTCTTATAGGTCACTCTATGTTCCTCTCTTTTTTTTGGAAACATGTGTTGCCTACAGCCATTTCCATTCTCTTGGCAAAATCCACCACCATCTTTCCTTCCTGGCTTCTTTCCTCGACACCAAACCTACCCATCACCTCCTCATCCCCTCTGTTTCCTTCACCAACATTCAGGTCTGCTCTGATCCCCACTCTTTCCTCCCTGGGAATACATCACTTCATCCAGATCTTTCCAAAATGTATCTTTCTCCTCCCCATCACATCCAACCTGTGGAGCATAACCACTGACGATGTTTAGCATCAGACCTTCTACTTCTACCTTCAGACACATCACCTTATCTGACACTCTCTTCACCTCTACTACATTCTTTGTCAACTCGTCCTTCAGGACCACCCCGATGTCATTTCTCTTTCTATCACCATGGTAAAACAGGTCTTCAGTATCACTATTTCTACTGGCACCCTTTTTATCAACAGCACCAGTGGCGGTGGTTGTTAACCTGTGCCTTGACCTATCCCTCTTCTCCGTGGTTCTAACACTGTTCAGTTCAGTTTGACACCACACCAGTTAAGAGTGTCTCCATTGCTGGTTCTCACTCGGTTTATGGTACCACCTCATCCATGGTTCCAAGCTCTAAGCAGACAAGTTTGACATCAGCATACTGCAGCCGTTGATTGACCCCATTTGCCAAGCAGAAAATGAGCTATAAAGATCATGGCCACTTTGCCCTCTTTTCTATTACATTCCTACCCACAGAATGGGAGACCCAGTTACAGCTAAGACAACTAACCTGAGAAAAATGGTAAATGGACTGTACTTGTATATCATCTTTCTATCTTATCAAGATACTCAAAGCACTTTAAACTATAATCTGTGCCTCATTTACCCATTCATACAGCACTCTACTATATCTAGACAAAGACTAACCAGTGCTTTAGAGCACATTCAGACACTGATGGGACATGCATCGGAGGCAACGAGGGGTTCAGTGTCTTGCCCAGGGACACATGTGACTGCTGGTGGAATCAAACCCCCAATTCTTGCATTGGAGGACGGACGACTGCCCTAACCGAATAAAAAAACAAATAGAAATGAAGTGATTTGATTGGTACTTAACAATTAAGAAGCAACCTATGGTGTTGTTTTAGATGCACGGGTTTCAACTGTAAATATTGGAGCTTGACAAGACGGAAGTTTTTTCCCCAAAGTCGGCCTGTTGTTAGCTTAGCTCGTAGCTTAGCTTCTCAGCTTAGCTGCTTTTAACGATCCAAAAACGTGATTTTTGGAGGGTTACTCCACTTACTTCCGGCTCTTGGCGAAGCAGGTCGCTTCTCTTTCTGCTCCTCTCCTCCCTAAAGTTTTCCTCCTCCCTGCTTTTGCATTTTTGTCTCGTCTGCAACTCTTCAGTGCTCACTCGAAGCAATTTGAAAAATGGATTTAATTGCGTGGGCTGTCTCCTCTATCGATAAAATTTTTTCCACGAAGCGCTCCGGACCAGGAGAGCCGGCGTGCCCCCTCGACACGCATGCGGTGGGCTACATTATGGACTCGTGGGGAGAATGGAAGCTAATGTGTCTGACCGTTCTTTCTGTCGAAGACGTGGAAGATCTGTGGATAATTGGAATTTTGGTAGCAGCTGCTCTGCTTTTTGGCTTAGGCAGAGGGTTCTGCTACTGGAAGCTGAGGAGGACTACCGCGGCGATCAACGCGCTGGCGAAACTTCCTGCTCAACAAGATTCTTTGATCCGGGCTGTGACCTCAATGACCCAGCTGTTGTTCGAGCTGAATCGCACGATGGGAACAGTGGTGGACAGCCGCGGACCTGCAGTGCGTTTTGGGACTCGTTTACAGCCGACCGGGTTACATCAGGGGGCAGATGGGGATTTGTAGCTCGGAACCTCACATGATTCGGCGATTTGGACCTAGACGGCACCTGGACTTCAAGGCTGCAGTTAGAGTACACTGTGGCCTGCCCTGGAAAAATAAATAAAGCAACTAATCTAATCGGGACTCAAGCAACCTTGAAAAAAGGCTGACTGCAAACTTCTCCTGGAGTCTGAAGCTGTTGAAAAACTGTCGCTGCCCCCCCCCCCCAGAGGTCTCTGTGTGCATTCAGATGGAGCCGAGCTGAGACCATCTGCAGACTGTGCTTATCTGAAATGATTACAGACTTATCTCCCTGCTACGCCACCATGCAACATGTCTTTGTCTTTATCCGTGCTGAGCTGGTAGAGTTTTTTTGACTTTATCATAGAATGTCCTAAGACAAAATGTGATAGATTCTTTTTTGAATACCAATGATTATCCGACTGTATGTTCCTTTTTTCCATATCTGATTGTTGGCGGCGCGATTTAATTATTGCTGCGGCTTTCCGTGCGTACGTCCCTCTTAGGATGGTGCGCGCGCCAATTGCAACACTTTGTACCTTGGTGCAAATATGCCAATAAAGATATATTCTATTCTATGTTTACCAAGAAGTTGCTAAACTTCATCCTAATTAATGACAAACAGCTATCAATTGTAGAAAATGAAGGATTTCGGAGTTTGATACTTGCAGCCAAGATATAGTTTACCCTCTAGGAGATATCAGTACAACAGTAGACAATCATAAAAAAGCATATTAATTAAAGATTACAAGAAAACTGTATTAAAAAAACGAAACATAAACAGCTACATTATAAAGCGATGTAAAACACTAAAAACAGGAACATGTCTGTGTTGGTTTATGCCATGAACTTAGCAGACGTAAAGCTATTTAATATGAAAAGAGTGCAGAAAGAAGAAGAAAAATCTTATGTCACCCCATTATTTAAAATAATATATAAAATAACTTAAACAATCACTTAAATTAATCACTTTATCTACATTAAAGCTAGGAATAAATTTAAAAAAAAAAAAAGTTTTGTGTTAGCAGAATTTAATCATAACTTTGAAACTTATCCAACATTAATAAAACTTACCTCAAGTTGCCTTTTCGGACATGCATGCATATGTGTGTACACATTGTACTTGAGAGGAGATTATTACAGCCTCATATAAAACAATGATGATGATGATATCGGAACTGGATCGGTATCGGCCGATATCCAGATGTAAGTATCGGGATCGGAAGTAAGAAAATGTGGATCGGTGCATCCCTAAAAATAAATACTATGGGACGAAAAAGACCTAAAAGAGACAATAATAAAATTTTCTTGTCTTACCTAACTTGTACTTGATTGCAATAGGAGATAGAATGATTGGTCCCAGCTGCTTAGGATCTCCTGCCAGCACCAAAAGACCCGTTTCTGCGCAGAGTAAGCCTGTGGAGCAGAGCAACCGAATGGTATGACACATCAGCTTTACCATTTCATTATTTTTATTTATTTTGGCTCTCCATCACATCATCAAAACTAAGACTACGGAACCATTAAGTTACAAATCACCGCTTCTGATGACTACATTCAAAACTGTACAGTGAGTTGAAACGGCTGGAGAGAAAAAAAGCTTTGAAAAACATTGTAAAATGTGCTTATAGATCATTTTTCTAACTTTTTGAAACTACAAAACCCATTAATTTTACATCAAATGCTCCAGACCTTTAAACATTTGGTCTAAATTTCTACTTTTAATTACAAACCTCTAACATGTAAAATGAGAATTAAATCAAATTGATGGGTTTTAAATTGCTCAAATACTTTTGTTTTACTTCAAGTAAATTATAATTTTAGAGTTGCAAACATTTGTTTTCAATTTCTTTTACTAAGATTAGAAATAATCAAACTTAAAGGGGACCACAGATGCAAAATTCACTTTTTAATGTTTTTTTTACTCAACTTTGGGTATGTATTTCTTTAAAAAACAGTCCTAGGACCAAAAAAATGCACCCAGTGGTTTATTTACTCTAAGTATATTTATTTTTCAGTGATATAAATGTCTCGTTTTCAAATCCTGCGGCTTGTGACGGACAACCCACCCCAACCCGAGTCCAGCCCCTCACCTAGCAACCCCTGGTGATGCTCCACCCACTTCAGTATAAAAGACGTCACGTTTTTTTTTCCTGAGTTCATGTCAGCACAATGGCTACTAGAGTTCGATATTTCGTTGTTAAAATGCAGTACAGCTAATAACTAATTATCAACGAAAAAACTTTTTTACGGGCTCTTAAATCAACCAAACGACTGCTCGCGGACCATATCCGGTCCGCGCTGGATGTGTTCTGTGAAAAAAGCAGTCCCCGCTAGAGAGCATGTATAGCAGTTAGCAGCCAGTGTGTTACTCTGCAGCCTTATTGCTTGTTTTCGAAGAGTCAAACGAAGAGTTTTTAACATGGAGGGTGAACTTATGGATGTTTCTCAGCGGCCTACGCGACGCGTCAGCGCCTCATTTGCCCTGCCCAAAATGGCGTCTGCCTCTGGGTCTGACTCAGGGTCCCCTTTGGAGGGCGGAGTTAATGTAAACAGATTTTTGAAGGGCGTGGCCTTATCATAAACAGCCTGTTCAGAACGGAAGTGAGAAAAGGCACAACTAGAAAGGGGATATTTTATTATCTAAGAATTATTTTGTGCATTAAAATGAATGAACATGGTCTGGATAGCCCACAGACATACCATAAAAATTTATAAAACCAATATTTGGTCTCCTTTAAGCATCGAGAAACATGGGGATTAGCAAGTCTGGGTATAACAAAAATCTAAAACCGTTAAGAACTCCACTCCAGGTTGTTGAGTTGAGAAGCTCCCTGGACAGGAAGTGAAATGTCTTCAACTCCAGTTGTTTTATTTTCTAATTTTGCATTTATCACGTTTGAAATTACTGAGAATCTACACCATCATATTTCAAAGATTCAAAACCATCCATCCATCCATCCATTTTCTTCCGCTTATCCGAGGTCGGGTCGCGGGGGTAGCAGCCTAAGTAGGGAGGCCCAGACTTCCCTCTCCCCAGCCACTTGGCAGCTCCTCTGGGGGAATCCCAAGGCGTTCCCAGGCCAGCCGAGAAACATAGTCCCTCCAGCGTGTCCTGGGTCTTCCTCTGGGTCTCCTCCCGGTGGGACATGCCCGGAACACCTCACCAGGGAGGCGTCCAGGAGGCATCCTAACCAGATGCCCGAGCCACCTCAACTGGCTCCTCTCGATGTGGAGAAGCAGCGGCTCTACTCCGAGTCCCTCCCGGATGACTGAGCTTCTCACCCTATCTCTAAGGGAGAGTCCAGACACCCTGCGGAGAAAACTCATTTCAGCCGCTTGTATCCGAGATCTCGTTCTTTCGGTCATAACCCAGAGCTCATGACCATAGATGAGGGTGGGAACGTAGATCGATCGGTAAATTGAGAGCTTTGCCTTTTGACTCAGCTCTCTCTTCACCACGACAGACCGGTACAGCGCCCGCTTCATTCATTTCATTCATTCATTCAACCTTTATTTATACAGGCTAGCCTCGTTGAGTCACGGGGACTCATTTACAAGAGGGACCTGTCTCACTCACACCAAACAACCATCCACTCTCTCACTCACACCTAGGGTCAATTTAGAGTCACCAATCAGCCTAACATGCATGTTTTTTGGTCTGTGGGAGGAAACCGGAGTACCCGGAGGAAACCCACGCATGCACGGGGAGAACATGCAAACTCCACCCAGAAAGGCCCCGGACCGGGATTTGAACCGGCAACCTTCTCGCTGAGAGGCAGCAGCTCTACCAGTTGTGCCACCGTGCTGCCCACGCTTCACTGCGGACGCTGCACCTATCCGCCTATCGATCTCACGCTCCAGTTTTCCCTCATTCGTGAACAAGACCCCGAGATACTTAAACTCCTCCACTTGGGGCAGGACCTCCTCCCCGACCCGGAGAAGGCATGCTACCCTTTTCCGGCTCAAGACCATGGCCTCGGATTTGGAGGAACTGATCCTCATCCCGGCCGCATCACATTCAGCTGCAAACCGCTCCAGCGAAAGCTGTAGATCACGAACTGATGAAGCCAATAGGACCACATCATCTGCAAAAAACAGAGAAGAGATTCTAAGGCCACCAAACCGGATCCTCTCAACACCTTGGCTGCGCCTAGAAATTCTGTCCATAAAAGTTATGAACAGAATCGGTGACAAAGGGCAACCTTGGCGGAGTCCAACTCTCACAGGAAACGAGCCCGACTTACTGCCAGCGATGCGGACCAAGCTCTGACACCGGTCGTACAGGGACCTAACAGCCCATATCAAAGGGCCTGGTACCCCATACTCCCGGAGTACCCCCCACAGAACCCCCCGAGGGACGCGGTCGAATGCCTTTTCCAAGTCCACAAAGCACATGTAAACTGGTTGGGCAAACTCCCACGCACCCTCCAGGACCCTGTTGAGGGTGTAGAGCTGGTCTAGTGTTCCACGACCAGGACGAAAACCACACTGCTCCTCCTGAATCCGAGGTTCGACTATCCGACGGACCCTCCTCTCCAGAACCCCTGAATAGACCTTACCAGGGAGGCTTAAGAGTGTGATCCCCCTATAGTTGGAACACACCCTACGGTCCCCCTTTTTGAATAGGGGAACCACCACCCCAGTCTGCCAATCCAAGGGAACTGCCCCCGATGTCCACGCGATATTGCAGAGTCGCGTAAGCCAACACAACCCCACAACATCCAGAGCCCTAAGGAACTCAGGACGAATCTCATCCACCCCCGGAGCCTTGCCACCGCAGAGCTTTTTAACCACCTCGGCGACCTCAGCACCAGAGATTGGAGAGCCCGACCCAAAGTCCCCAGGCTCCGCTTCCTCAGTGGAAGACGTGCCAGTAGGATTGAGGAGGTCTTCGAAGTATTCCGCCCACCGACTCACAACATCCCGAGTTGAGGTCAACAGCACGCCATCCCCACCATAAATGGTGTTGGTCGCGTACCGCTTTCCCCCCCTGAGACGCCGGATGGTGGACCAGAATCGCCTCGAAGCCGTACGGAAGTCATTCTCCATGGCCTCTCCGAACTCCTCCCACGCCCGAGTTTTTGCCTCAGCAACCACCCGAGCCGCATGCCGCTTGGACTGCCGGTACCTATCTGCTGCTTCCGGGGTCCCACAGGCCAAAAAGGCCCAATAGGACTCCTTCTTCAGCTTGACAGCATCCCTCACCGCCGGTGTCCACCACCGGGTTCGAGGGTTGCCACCACGACAGGCACCAACAACCTTGCGGCCACAACTCTGATAAGCTGCCTCGACAATAGAGGCGCGGAACATGGCCCACTCGGACTCAATGTCCCCCGCCTCCCTCGGAACGTGTTCAAAGCTCTCCCGGAGGTGGGAGTTAAAGCTCCGTCTTACGGGAGACTCTGCCAGACGTTCCCAGCAGACCCTCACAATACGTTTGGGTCTGCCAGGTCTGACCGGCATCCTCCCCCACCATCGGAGCCAACTCACCACCAGGTAGTGGTCAGTTGACAGCTCTGCCCCTCTCTTCACCCGAGTGTCCAGGACATGCGGCCGCAGATCAGATCAGATTCAAAACAATAAATGGAAAGATACATTATTACTTACAATTTTTATAAAGCTATTCTTTATAAATTAGGTTTTAAAGACTAAGATTGCAAAAATATGACGTTTTGACTGAATGTTTCCATAAAACTTTAGATTTGTACTTTTAAAACTTTCAGTAATTACCTGCAATGGCAATGACGCACTGTGGCTCTTCAGCTTGACCAGCTTCATCGATAAACACGTGTGAGAAATGGCCGACAGGGATCCCTCCAGTCACAAGTCTACAGAAATTTTTAAAAACAACAAACAAGGTTTAATTCCAGCCCAACACTGTGCAGAAGAGATTCTGGGTGCACAAAAGCACCACCTACCTGCCTGCCGTGAACAGAGTTGTGACAATAACTCTATACCCCATCAGAACTTCCTTCTCTGGAAACACAAAACATTTTTGGTCCTGGTCCCAGTTACAGTTTCCCTGAAAGAAACAGAAACGGCTAAAGTTTTCTAACACCGGTACAAAGGGGTACATTTGTATTTGCACAGGTACAGTAGTTCCTTCGCAGTTCAACTTTTGTGGACTCGCTCTTTTGCGGTTTTTCAAAGTAAGATTGTACATGACAAAACAAAACAAAAATTTGTACATGGCACACGATTGTCAACTTAAGTATTACTTGGGTGACTGGTACAGTACAGGTTACAGTAAAAAGTTAACGAAAAAAATTTAATACTTTAGACAGGTTCTGCCATTTTGTAGTTTTCTCTCTATAGATCCATTTACAGCCTACGTCAAGCAGCTGCGCGCGCATCGTGGCAACGGAAGTATGGCGGCTAGTGGAGTATTATCAAGCTACGCTAGCGGGTTATCGGTAAATGATCGCAAAGCTTACTTTAATAAGTTAACTTTGAGCAATGGCCATCAGCTTCCTGATCCGTGTAGTTACTGAATGGGAGGATGATGTTAGTAAGTGGCCTAGTATTCAGTGGCCTGTTATTTACACGTATTTGGTGGAGAAACCTAGCATGTACACAAGAGAAAAGCTACGAGCATACAAATCACTTGATGCGTATGACTACCGGGTACGTTGTTTGCGGACATGTACAGGAAGTGCAATATAATGATATTGATGCCGATTTCGGTGTATTAAAGTGTAAAGTCCGCCCCAGCAGAGACTTTTATATGCATTGCTCAGATAACTTAGCCATTATCATGGTTTGACATATTCCAAAATCTTCATCCAGAGGTCACAGTGGCTAGAATTTCAGAAGCTAATGAAAATCACAAATCTAAAAAAGCTAAGTCTGGTCCTCTGGACATTCAAAAAACAACACAAAACAAAGCAAAAAAAAATTGTAGAAACGTTTCGTCTTTTGTCCGAAAGACTTCCTCAGTCTGAGCTGCTGTATTCAGCTCAGTCTTATAAATAGCACCCTCTCACAGTGGATCGACCAGTTGGCTGATGACAGCCTGAAACCAGCTGCTCACATGATCAAGGAGGACCATCAGCCTAACGATGGATCGTTAGCACCCTGATGGTTGTTTGCTATTCACAGAGGGCTGAGTGATACTAGCAATAACAGCGTTGTATAAGGGGGACAGTTGAACCCGGAGGCCTCCACCCCTGTTTAATGATGGACGGTTTCTTTTCACAAAGATGGCCTCCTTTACTCCTCTCTCAAACCATCGTTCCTCTCTATCAAGGATGTGAACATCTTCATCCCTGAAAGAGTGACCTCTGGCCTGGAGATGAGTGTAGACTGCAGAGTCCTGACCTGATGATGTTGATCTTCTGTGCTGGGCCATCCTTTTGGCCAGTGGCTGTTTAGTTTCCCTGATATTAGACTGATCACAGCCCTCCTGACACTGAACAGCATACACAATATTACTCTGTAGCCGCTTACGCATTGGCCGGCCCTCCCCGGCTCTCCCAGCTTCTAACCCGGGTTCGGCGTCTTCGCATTTACCTTTTCCGCCCGGGATCCACCCTTGTTCTGGAACCATCTTCACCGTGGTTCTTATCGGGCCGAGCCCGACAGGGCTAGTTTCAGCTCTCATTTGATTCGTTGTTTGCAGCAGGGGCGGGACTCATTCAAACAACCTCAGCGCGAGGGTTGAATTTCATTCAAATTTAACTACAGAAACGAGAAACCCCTAAAACAATTGTTAGCTGAATTAGTGTTTCTGAGTTAAATTTTTGTTAATAACTGATCACAAATCAGCTTATGTTACAACGTAAATAACACGAAGCGCACACCCATTTCCGCCTTTCAGCGCGACCTGAATGTCATTAAACAGCATTAAACAATAACTAATATTGTCTAACTGTTGCGCGCATTCAGGGTTTTAAAATATAACGAATAATCTCTAACTTTTACGTGCAGCTAAAATGTCAGGAGGAGTGATTGCTATATGGGCAAGTTGGACACCTGAAAATTCAGTCTGTTCGGATAGCACAACGAGTAAATGCGTTAACGTTTTGACCGGGAGAAGTGGGTTCGCTTCCAGCCTGGGACAAAGTTATTTTACTTTTTTTTTCTCTTTATTCACATTTTCTTTTAAATAAAAAGGAGTTTGTTTGCAAACTCCTTTTTATTTAAAAGAAAATGTGAATAAAGAGAAAAAAAAAGTAAAATAACTTTGTCCCAGGCTGGAAGCGAACCCACTTCTCCCGGTCAAAACGTTAACGCATTTACTCGTTGTGCTATCCGAACAGACTGAATTTTCAGGTGTCCAACTTGCCCATATAGCAATCACTCCTCCTGACATTTTAGCTGCACGTAAAAGTTAGAGATTATTCGTTATATTTTAAAACCCTGGCTGCGCGCAACAGTTAGACAATATTAGTTATTGTTTAATGCTGTTTAATGACATTCAGGTCGCGCTGAAAGGCGGAAATGGGTGTGCGCTTCGTGTTATTTACGTTGTAACATAAGCTGATTTGTGATCAGTTATTAACAAAAATTAAACGCAGAAACACTAATATATATATATCCAGCTAACAATTTTTTTTTTGCCGAGTCTCCTCTCTTAAAACACGAACACTCCACCCACGTGAAGAGAGCACCCCACCCACTTCCAGAGAACTGCCCACCCACTTCAAGGCGGCTTTGCGGCAAATGCGTAATGAACGCGGGTGGCCCAGAGACACCCAGGGGAGCTCCGGGCCACTGAGGGCTGGCCAATGCGAAAACGGCTTGTTTGTGCCGGGGGACTGGATCTTTGGGATGAACCAGTCTTTGCCGTAATGTATTTTGGGGTTTAAAAGCCACTGGGACGTTGCGGTTAGAAAATAAACGTCTCAATGTCTCTGAAACTCCCGCAACATACGGAATGACCACTGGTCTGGGCCTGGGTTCCTTCTTTTCACCTGATGGCTGGCTGGAGTCCTGTTTGGGTTTCTTCTCTGCTTTCAGGAAGGCCCAGTTAGGATGTCCACATTTCTCTAGAGCCTGTTTTGTGTATGATTTCTCCTCTAACTCCTCAGACTGAGCTGAATACAGCAGCTCAGACTGAGGAAGTATTTCAGATGAAAGACGAAACGTTTCTACAATTTTTTTGCTTTGTTTTGTTTTCCTTTTTTCGAATGTCCAGAGGACCAGACTTAGCTTTTTTTAGATTTTTCTACCTGGATTATTGAGCATGCATCAGGGAAAATCCCAATTATTATTTTTTATTTTTATAATCAAAGTCAGAACTTGGTCAGGAAACATTCAAAAGTGACATTTACACCATAACATGTTAGTAATTTCCAACATTTCAGTCTAGGATCATGCTGCAGTCATGTAGCTGCCATACTGTTCAAAGTCGAGCTCGCTTAGAATGGGAAGGACAGAGAAGGCAGCAGTTACCTCCGGTGTGTGCATGTGGAAAGAGAGTCGGAAAGAGGTCAAGCCAGCTCCACTGAGTGAAATCAAGTTCAACAAAACTAAGAGGCTACGCAAGCAGTTTCCAGCAGCATCAAAACCTACTCACAAGAACAGTGGGACACCCAGAGGCATGTAGATGTTGACAGAGGCAAAATAAGGCCCACTTTGATAATTATTAAATGTTCCGGGGCCCCAGACTAACTTCTTTATACAAGTAACACAGTTCACACTCATTTAATTTTTATTCATAACATACATTGGCCTCTACTCCTAATTACAAATTGTTTGAGCCACTAAAGCCTTTAATTTCCCATCATTATTAAAAAAGAGGTGGCTAAAAACATTTTTAACAGTCTGAACTTCACAGGTAAAATAGAACCCAGCTAAGTGCAGTCTGGAGCCCTGCATTTACATTTTCATCTCACTTTTGAAGATGTGGATGTAATATACAGTACCACCCTAACTACCTTTGTTCTTTTAATAGTGCTGACAGATGACGACATCCAAGAACTGCTGGCTGTGGACCCAGATTGTGCAGTGCTGACAAGCTTGGACAATAGTGACACGGACACGGCTTCATCTGACGACAACGAAGAGGAGCATCTAGATTTACCGGAGCCATTAACTGCTTTATTTAGCACATCATCCAGGGACCTCACACCCGATGAACTAAAGGTGAAATGTGAGGGAACATTTCACCTGCTGAAAACTAAACTCAAGTCCTATCAGTGTAAAAGAATAATAATAATTAATTCAATTTATAACGCACTTTTCATTACTGAAAATCTCAAAGTGCTACACATATATATTGAATGCTACACACACATTCATAAACCGGTGGCGGCAGACTACCATGCAAGGTGCTTTCCAGTTCTACCGGGAGCAACTCAGGGTTAAGTGTCTTGCCCAAGGACACAACGACACATGGTGCGGGTCCCGGGAGTCGAACTGCCAACTTTCCGATCGGGAGACGACTGCCCTTACCACTACGCCACGGCCGCCCCACAAAGACTGGAAAGCTGTAACCCGACAGCAGTCACATTCAAGAGAGTGGAACAGCCATAGGGCTGGTCGAATCACAAGCACCAAATTTCATCGTGCCACCACTTCGGACATGATCAGCAACACATATCTGATGGATGTAATGCAGTACAACCACAGAGATTTAAATGTACCATTTGTGCTGTGGGGACAAAACATGGAGGAAACTGCACAACAAGCATACACAGATGTAATGGCAAAAACACATGTAGTGCTGCCTTCTGAGCCACACCTTGGCTCATCACCAGATGGCATAGTAAGTTGTAAATGTTGTGGCAAAGGTGTGGTGGAATTAAAGTGTCTATACAAATACCAGCAAAACTTTAATGGATGTACAGATGACAGTAAGTTTTGTTTGGACAACTCTTTCACTTTAAAGCAATCACACCCATACTACCATCAGATCCAACTGCACATGTTTGTGTGTGATGTCAAATACTGTGACTTTGTGTTGTGGTCAAAACAACAACTTATTCTACAGCGTGTTCTCAAAAATCTAGCGTTTCTACAAGAGACCCTGCCAAAAGCTCAAAACCTTTTCATCTCAGGTTTGTTGCCAGAACTCCTGACCAGAAGACACGATCCTGCCTTTGAGTCTGAGAAAACCTGTAAGGTTTGTGAAAGGCCAGAGTATGGCAAAATGATCAGCTGTGTTAAGTGCAATAACTACTTTCACTATAGCTGTGCAAAAATCAAAAGGAAACCAGCAACATGGTTCTGTGAGGAATGCCAGAGGTTTTAGGCCTGAATGTGAAATGCCATGAGTTTGTGCATGAAGTAGTAAGAAATGTCAGGTTTTGCTATATTTTATGTTGTGGATCACCGTAGCTGGTATAGGTAGAATAGAATACAGGTAGTCCCCGACTTACGAGCGAGTTCCGTTCCTCCGAGTATCTCTTAAGATGAAAATCTCGTAAGTCCGTACAGACCTTTATATAATACAGGAGCCGACACTGAACACGTACATGTAGGTAATGAAGTTACCAAGCGCTTCGGCTATCCTAACACACCCTATAATAAAATAAAAAAAACAGTACTTTACAGGTACAGTACAAAACAGATAAATAAAAATATAATTTCTTACTTTGAGCTGATCAAGCTTGTCTCGTCTGTTAGCACGTCCGAGCACGTCGGAGCTCCATACATTCTGCTGCTCTAACGCGGTCCAAACTGTTTAGAGGAAGGACTGTTAGCTTGTTAAGTCCATACATTTGAAGCCATAAAAGGAGTTTACTTTAATAAACTTACCGAAAGCCGTTTCTCCGCGGTGTTCGTTCATCCAAAACAAGCTGACCGCGTTAGCTGTTGTTAGCCACCGCCATTAGGCCTGCACTCATTAGCTCCGTGCTAACGAGTCCATCCATCCAAAAAAAGGCTGTCGGAGCTGCTTCTCCACGTTAGCTGAATGTCCATCCAACATCTTAGGCTGCTAGGCGGACATCGAGGCGAGCTCCCAGCCGCCGGCCGTCTGTTCGGTTTGGTTCTGGTGGGGGTCCGCTTAGCATTTAACCTAGCCTTAGCTTAGCTGATGAGCTAATGTTGTCGCGCGGCACTTTTTGAGAGCGATCGCGAAAGATCGCGGCTGTTGCTCCAGACCAGACACATCCACAAAGTTCACAAAGTGTTTCCAGCTCATTTATCCGTATGAGGCAACCTCTGATCGGACGCACGGACCTAAAAAGCCAGCAGCTCCCAGCATGTCGGCCAGCTCCCGACATGTCGGCTTGGCAGCTCCGCTCGTTGCATGTCAGGCGGAGGGGCAGTGGGAACAAGATTGAGATTTTTATTAATGAAAAGTGCGGTATAAATTGAATTTATTATTATTATTATTATAACAATCGCTCCGCAAATCGCGGCTACTTCTCCAGGCCAGACACATCCACAAAGTTCACTGAGTGTTTCCAGCTAATTTATCCGTATGAGGCAACCTCTGATCGGACGCACGGTCCTCAAAAACCAGCTCCCGGGCGCAGATGGTCCCTTTCGCCGGCATGTCGGCTTGGTGTCACCGCCCGCTTAGGTCCGCTCGTTATATGTCAGGCGGGGGGAATTTGGGAGCGATCGCTAATACAGTACAGAGTACACTAAAAATTGAAATAAAACATAAAAATAACAATTATACTTTATTTATAAAGCCATTTAAAACGACCACAGCTGCAACAAAGTGCTGTACACATGAAATTAAGAACATTTAAAAAAAATTTTTAAATTATTTTATTTTTTATTTCATATTTTTATTAATTATGATAATCTCGTAAAGTCGGATCCTCGTGTGCCGCCGCTGTGGCGCAGAGAGATAAGCGGGCGGCACATATGCTTGAGGCTTTCGCCTCTCCACAGGCGTCGCGGATTCACGTCCCAGACCAGACAAGCTCCTTTCTGTGGTGTCTCCCCCCTCTCCACCATTTCGCCCTCTCCCTCTCCAATAAAGGCCACTAGTGCCCAGAAAAATGTGAAAAATATAAATAAATAAATAAAAAAGTCGGATCCTCGTAAGTCCAGACGCTCGTAAGTCGGGGACTACCTGTAGAATATATCTTTATTGGCATAGTCATTGCACCAGAGCTCAAAAACGTCGCAATTGACGCACACCCGTCCTTAAGATGGGGACGTGTGCACGTAGCCGCAGCAGTTTAAAACAGCGCCACAACAATCTTAGATATGGAAAAAAAGTAAGGTTAGGGTAATCAGTAGCCTGGTTAAAACCAGACCCTTGTCCTTCACTTCGCTTTGTACTGGGTCTGGGACTTGTCTCATAGACAAGGATATCTCCGGTAGATTTTTGACCGGACCAATCAGAGAGCAGAAGGCGGAGTTTTGAACGACGTCGACTGACGTCGTCAGTTAAAATGGCTGCCGCCACGAAGGAATTTTCAAGAAAACAAGGTAAAAAACTATTATTTCTTTGCTGAGAAAAAATATATTTTTTAGCTGACGTTATATCAGAAGGGTTCCTGAGCTTAACAGTTCCTAAATCAATTCACGAAATGGTCAAATCTGCTGGATTTAAATAGTTTCGGTTTGACATTTTCCAAACAGCCTCGGGTGCGCTACGAAAATAAATGATAAAAAATCGAATTTTATCTCAAATGTTTAATCTAGGCCAACAGTCAGTAAATTAGAGCCATATAATTACACACTGGTAGCAGAAAAAAATATCCACCGAGTGGTTTCTGAGCTATTTATCTGAATAGCCTGGCCTCGCCAGGCTAAACTAACAAAACTCCGCCTTCCGTTCTCTGATTGGTCCATTCAAAAATCTATCGGAGAAATCGTTGTCTATGGGACAAGTCCCAGACTCTAGTACGAAGCAAAGTGAAGGACAAGGGTCTGGTTTTAACCAGGCTAGGTAATCAGTGGTATTCAAAAAAGATTCTATCACATTTTGTTTTACAGGACACTATATGATACAGCCAAAAAAACTCTACCAGCAAGCACAGTTAAGACATATCACATGTTGCATTTGGGGGGCGAAACAGTGAGACAAGTCTGTGAGCACCGTTCAGATTAAAGCACAGTTCTGCATATGGGACCAGCCGGCCTTATCTGACTTAAAGCCGCAAACGAGTCCCAAACCGTACCACAGGTCTGCGGTCCTCAATGGCCATCCCCACCATGCGGTTCAGCTCATAAAGCAGCTGATTCATTGAGGTCACAGCTCGGATCACAGTCTCATTCTGAGAAGGAAGCTTAGACAGCGCGTTGATCGCCGCGGAAGTCTTCCTGATTTTCCAGTAGCAGAGACATCCACACAAGCCGAAAAGCAGAGCACCTGCTACCATAAATCCAATTATGAATAAATCTTCTACATCTTCGACCGAAAGAACGGTCAAACATACCATCTTCCATTTGCCCCAGGAATCCATGATATATCCGGCCGGATTCGTGTCCGAAGGGCAAGCCAGTTCCCCCGGACCGGAATGCTTCGTGGAAATTTTTTTAATCAATAGAGGTGACAGCCCACAAAACCAAATCCATCCTTCAATTTGCTTCGAGCGAGCACTGAAAAACTGCAGACAAGACAAAAGTGGCAAAGCAGGGGAAGCAAAACTCGGTATGGAAGGAGCGGAGGAGAAAAGCAGCTGCTTCATCCAGAGCCGGAAGTAGTAGGTGGTCTGTTATTTACCTTGATCTTTGCAGTCATCCAAAAATCTGATGATCGTTTTAAATAAATCGTATATTAAACATATTAATTTTTTTGTAGGCTTCTATTTGGTATACTTACAGTAGCTTGTCTTTGATATCAGATTCAATTATTTGGATTGATTTTGAACCACATTGTACCTGTTAGGCATGTAACGGTTGTAGAGAGTGTACCAAACCGTTTCGGTACACCACGTTCGGTTCGGTCCACCTGCGTACAGTTTCGGTTATTTTTTCACTCATTAAACGTTCTTAACAGGGGAATATATGCACCGCGGAACAAAATTTCCTGGGCGCGTTTCAGCACGGAGCTATTATCGCGCAGCACGCGCAGCATTTAGCCGTTAGCATCTCGTGCGGTCTCCTGTTTGTGAACGTTATAGCTTTCTTGTTAAAAGACGAGCGCACACGCAGCTTGTGTGGACTTTGTTTCATGAAGACTCTGCAGCAGCTGCGTGACGCAGCTCTCTGCAGCAGCAACACGTGAAAGCGCTGGAAACTGTCATCCGAACGTGAACGAAGAAACAGCAGCTTGTTACAAACAGCGCTATAGCAGCTGCATTAAAACTACTTCATCAAGTAATCAGAGCGGTCCAGAGCAATAACACAAGCTGTATGAGTTTTTAAATCTCTGAATGTTGTTATATGCGCAGGCTTTAAAGGGGACCACACATGCAAAATTCACTTTTTAATGTTTTTTTTACTCAACTTTGGGTATGTACTTCATAAAAAAACAGTCCTAAGGCCAAAGAAATGCACCCAGTGGTTTATTTACTCTAAGTAGATTTATTTGTCTGTGATACAAACGGTTCGTTCCTCACTTCCTGCGGTTTGTGACGTCACAAACCGCAGCCACAACCCACCACAACCTGAGTCCAGCCCCTCACCTAGCAACCCCTGGTTAGGCTCAACCCACTTCTGTATTAAACACATGACTGTTGTTTTTCATGATTTCATCTCATCTTTTGTTTATATGTTCTTAATTTCATGTGTACAGCACTTTGTTGCAGCTGTGTTTTTTTTTAATGGCTTTATAAATAAAGTATAATTGTTATTTTTATGTTTTAGTTCAATTTTTAGTGTATTTGCGATCGCTCCCAACGCGCAGCCGGTAAAAATTACGAGCAGACCCGGCGTAGGGACCGGCGGCAACGGGACCCTCTTCTGGCGCGATGGAGCGGAGCTTCAACTGTACAGCCTCGCTGCACCTTCTCCTTACGGATTAATTTACGGGAGACACTTGGTGAACTTTGTGTTGTCTTGACTGGAACAGCGATAACTCCCAAAATCGCCGCGTGCAACGAGCGGAGCTGGCGAACACCGGAAGAGGAACAAGCTAACATTAGCATCGGATTCGGGTGGTCTAATGCTAAAAGGAGCAGCAAATTGCGGCGCGCTCAGACGGGTTTCGGTAAGTTATCTTAAGCTAGCACTAACAGTAAGTCAAATGAGTAATAAAAAAGAGCTAATTTTAAAACAACAACACATTACAGATACTGGCTGTTACAGAGGGCGTAAACAGATCTTTGAAGGGCGTGGACTTCAGAACTCAGTATCAGAAACCGGTCGTTCAAAACGAAAGTTAAAAATGGCAGAATTAAAAAGGGTATAATTAATTATCTAATTATTTTGTGTATTAAAATGAATTAATATTGTGAAGATAGCACACAGACATAACATAAAATTTTTAAAGACCTAAAAGTTGCTGAGCGTCGCTATGAGACATTCATCATGTCAACACTTCAAAAAGTTCAGCTCTTTATGAAAAAACTAACTGATGTTGTCAACAAGCCCTGGACCAGATTAAAGCCCTGCCATGATGATGAAGAGTGAGCAATTCAACCGTTCAAGAGGTATTGTTCTTTTATTATTATTATCTAAATAATCTTTTTTTTAAATCATAATCTTATTAACTTGTTTTTTTTTAACCTCTTGTTTTTTATTTCCAGTCTGTGACAGAGGTAGCTGCTCTCTTATCCACTTCAGGGAAATCCACCTGCAGCTAAGAAGTGTGTGATGACTGAACTGAACTCTGAACTTTTCCAGGCACCTGTCCCACCAAGAAGAAGTTGTGAGTACAGTAATGAGGACAAATACAACCACACTGCTGCTACTGGACAAAAACTTGATTAGTTAGATTGTAAACAGTCTGTTGCTGCTTATTGTTCTGGTTCTGACTGTTATTGTATTTATTAAGATTTGTATTATTGTTCATATAGTTTATTTATTGTAGAGTGCTGTTTATTTAAAATATCATCCAAATGGGTCACTTTTATTTATTACTACAATACAATACAAACATATTTTTGGCATATTTTCAAAATAAACATTTTGTAAGTCTTTATTTTGTAAAAAAAAAAAATAAATTTGTACCGAAAATAAACCGAAAATAAACAGAACCGAGCCCTCCTTGTAGTTGAACCGAACCGAAATGTGATTTTAGCATACCGTTACACCCCTAGTACCTGTATACAGGGAACCCTCGACTTACGGCACCCCCGACCCAGCAGGCTCCATTCACATAAAGGGAGCTACTTTCACTTTATGTCACATGTGTCAAACTCTTGGCCCGCGGGCCAGATGTGGCCCGCCATGTCATTTTATCTGGCCCGCGAGAGCTTAATTAAAAAGTTTTGAGTGTCTAAAAATTAATACGAGCGAGTTTTGACCAAAAACTACATTTCCCACAATGCCTTTCGACTACGGCAGCCCCACTATGCCTTTCGACAACGGTTTTCCCACAATGCCTTTCGACTACGGTAGCCGAGGCAGTGTTTCTACCTTCATGCCAACGAGTGGAATTGAGATATAAATAATGATCCCAACATGTCCAGAAAGAGAAAAGTTGATGCAGACGGAAGTTTCAAGAAAGATGGGAAGGCGAATACTTGTTTGTGCTTCCAGGAGAAAGACCGGTATGTCTTTTGTGTTACGAGGCGGTGTCGGTTTTGAAACCAAACACGGAGCTAAGTACGCTAAAGCTAGCCTTCAAGAAAAGCAACACATTCTGCCAAGAATTAAAAGGCAAACTGCGGTCGCAGCAGTTTGTTCATGAAACCCACAGCCAAAAACGAGGCTGCAGTGAAAGCTAGCTTCAAAGTGGCTGTGTGACTTTGCTGTGTTGTGCGACATAACCGACCATCTCGCCCAGCTGAATCAGAAGCTGCAGGGACGCAAACAAGTCATCACGCAGATGTCCGACGCGATCACGGCTTTCCTGCGAAAATTGGACTTATGGATGTGGCAAGTGAAACAGGACAATCTTGTCCACTTTCCTGTTTGTCAGGTTAGCATTTTCTTAAAATTTAATTCAAATATATCCTGATGCATTCTCAATAATCCAGGTAGAAAAATCTAAAAAAGCTAAGTGTGGTCCTCTGGACATTCAAAAAAACAAAACAAAAAACAGGTGATTATTTCAGCCACCTAAAATAATATGTTCCCCTTCCTTGGATGGTTTCTTTTCACAAAGATGGCCTCTTTTACTCGTCTCTCAAACCATTGTTCCTCTCTATCAAGGATGTGAACATCTTCATCCCTGAAAGATGAAGTTTTGTTTTGTTTTTTAAATGTCCAGAGGACCAGACTTAGCTTTTTTAGATTAATTAAAATATAATAAAATGTAATTCAACAAAGAAGAAGAACATTTCAACTGTGTGCAATTTAATGATTGTGCTTGCATTTTGTTTTGTGTTTATCATTTTCAGAACATGATCAATCATAGAGAGAGAATCCACTTGGTGTGTTCAAGGACAGGCAGCATCTCCTCATCAAAGACTAACCAAACAACTTGAGTACGGTAATATAGTTGTGAACTGAGTCAACCTTTATTTTGGTATGTGTATGCACACAAATTGTTGTCATTCACAGTTGGATGCAAGGCTGTGTGTAGCCTTTTTGGGTGAGATGCTACATGTGTCATACATGTTCTTTGCAGCTCAGTTTTATGTTTTTTTTAATTAACTTGGACAATTTCATCCTTCATTAATGGAGTTATGTGGGTTTTCATAAGCTGACAAATTTTAAAAGGATTTATGTTAGAGCAACAAGCAAACAGATGTTTTCTATGCAACTGTAATTGTCAGTTGAATAAGTTATAATAAATGAGTTATTCAACATTAAGGAGTACGGTAGTTACATTTATTTTACATTACATTAGATTACATTTAGTTACATTTATAAGTTACATCTGGCCCTTCAAGGTCAGCCATTATGCCGATGTGGCCCTCGGTGAAAATGAGTTTGACACCCCTGCTTTATGTGAAAGGGAGACAATTCAACTAACTCCTTCATCTTTAAAAACTGTGTTAAGATAGGCTAAGTGCTTGGTGACTGTACAGTACTGTACATGTATTTATTTAAAAAATAATAAAAAAAAACATTTTTTATTTTATTTTTTACTATATGATTCGACTTACGTTTTTTTCGACATACGAACGGTCCTTAGGTCCGGAACTCGTTCGTAAGTCGAGGGTTCCCTGTATACACTTTTGAAGAAAATACACAGGTTCTAATTTCATTAAATCGTTTCTTTATTGTTAGACTGGTGACATTTTATTGATTTACTACAGTACATCAACATTTAAATGTTCATTTCAAGCGATGTGGATCAAATTGCACACATCAATGTAAAAAAATTCAGAACGTTACTTTACGTTACGTTCAGAACAGTTACTTTTTTATGCAGTTACAGAGAAGTTACTTTTTAGGAACAACACTTTTACAGAGGTTTGTCAGGGCACCACATAAAACAACAATGTCATCCAACATATCAACTTGTGACAGTGGAATTACACTTCGTAAAATTTTAAAGTTCTTCCACCGACCAATGACTCGCTCAACATGTATCCTAACAAGAGAAAGTTGTCGTGATGAGTCCACCTCATGTGCAGAGAGCTGTTTCTTTCCCTTTGTGAAATGAGGGATACGAAGGGTTGCACCACAAGCTGCCAGCTCATCTCTGATTAGAAATCCCCCATCTGCTAATACCTCATCCTTAAGGCTCCGGCAGAGCTCTGCGTACGGCCTGTACGCCGCTCTACGCGTGCATTCTGTGCGCACGCGTTCACAGGCACAGCTCTGCGTTCGTTCTCGCGTTAAATGCTCGCGTTTTTGCTCCAAATTCTTGTCGTAATTTGAGCCGCTGCGCTTAAGAGCGTTTACCTACGGGACAAACTGATGTCGCTGATTGGCATGGCTGGCTGCAGCCGCTGCTGTGTTTCTAAACTTTATATGTTAATAAAAAGTTCTAAAAAATAAAAACAGGGAGCCGTGGTCCTGCAGCCCACCAGGAAATATTTAGAACGTCGCGCAGCCAGGTAGGACATGAGTTATTATTCGCTCGTGACAAATTCATTCATTTCAGTCATGGAGTTAACGGAGGAGGAAGCGATTACTTGACTTTTGGCAAAAAAACAAAAAAAAGTCCAGATCAGCGATGAAGAAGGGGAATTTAATTCATTTGTGTAACATACAAAACAGTCCGGCGCCGGGCAGTTTATTGTGAGACAACGCGCATCGCGTACGTAAAATTTGAGCTTTGCGCGTTCGTGCCCTGCGGGGCTACGCTTGTGCCTCTGCGTACGTACGGCGTAGTGCGGCGTACTGCCTTACGCTGAGCTCTGCCGGGGCCTTAAGACTCCAAAAGTTGTAAGAAACCAGATTCGTTTGTAATCTGTTTATCGGATACCCGCCCACCCCACCCAGGAGACAGAAAACTAATTGACCCAGCAGGGGTGATGGCAATTAAATATTTGACTGTGTTATTGTGTTTATAATTTGACCATGTCTGAGCCCTGGCTGTCAAATTACTTGGTCTGGCGATAAAAATTTCAGTACAATCTATGATACATCGACATTTTTTAAATTTACGCTTAAAGATTTTGGGCATGTTTTTAAGTATGGCACCTTTTGTTGGCCATTTAATGAGCGGCTTGAGGATCACGGCCATTACAGGTATCCAAGTTCTGCAAATATTTGAAATGGTGGTTTTTGATACATTGAATCTATATGCCAAGTCAACGTTACTTAGGCCTAACCTTAATTTCATCAGAACAACTAATAAGTGATCCTCAACACTAAGTTTTTGGCAGATTTGGTCTACACTGCCAGTTATTTTTTTAAGTACCCATTGGAAGATGACAGATGTAAGTCCTGTGAGAAAAATGAGTTGTGTAAAGTTGCACTTAACAGTTGAATAAGAAAACTGAGATCCTTCCAGTTTATGTTTTAACTTTTGATGTTCAGCCTGTAGCGTGTCAAACTCCTGACGCAGGTTGTCATATTCATTCTGAAGTTGACAGTGCCTCAGGTTCAGATCATCATATTCAGTCCTTGGGACTACATCTTCTTGTGCTGAAAGGTAAATGGTAAATGGAGCTCATTTATATAGCGCTTTCCAGCCCCCTATGAGGAGCCCCAAAGCGCTTTACAATACCAACCATCCACCCATTCATACACACATTCATACACTGGTAGTGGCAGACTGCCATGCAAGGCGCTTTCCAGTCCTACCGGGAGCAACTCGGGGTTAAGTGTCTTGCCCAAGGACACAACGACACATGGTGTGGGGAACCGGGATTCGAACCGCCAACCTTCCGATCGGGGGACGACTGCCATTACCACTACTCCACGGCCGCCCACAGGTATGAAAAGAAACGGTTAGCAAATGCACCAAAAAGCAGGAACAATTTATGCTCCGTTACACAGAATATGCCTGTGCTGTGACTTGTGTCTTCTTTTTTAGCTGATTAATTGTGAACAATATTTAGCTGTACACATGATTGTGGGGTCAAGAACTGCCAGAAAACCATTCTGGTTTGAATAAAATATGAGCAGAATGTTGGACGACACCCTAGTATTTTTAGAAATATTAAATCTATCTATAATTAATTAATTAATCAAACAATCAATTTATTAAAAAGTTTGTTAGATAGGACATAATATATTTGTACCAGGGTCATGTTCCATGTTGGATTCTTGTTGTTGATCTGAAGTGACACTGCCAGGGCTGGGTTGATGTGATGACTTGTACACACCATCATCTCTCCTCTTTTTCCTCTGGTACCTAAAATAAAAATATGTGAAGATGTAGCGAGACACATAGTAAATAAACATTTACACTACATCTACTTTTACTACAGAGCTGTATTTCAAAGCCTGCACTACACCAAAGTATGCTAAAGACCATGACAACAGAACACAGAAAAAAAGAAACAAATAGTAAAGACAGCCAAGGCAAATTATCCATACCTTTCCATCTTCGCTTGTGATCCCTGACTTTTAGTGTACACAAACACAGAAGGTACGAAATCAGGACTTTGATAATCCAACGACATTTCCCCTGAAAATAAAGCACATAGGCATTTGTTTATTAAAAGCTAGCTTATAGATGCTTTTCACATGACGTAGAGACCTGTAGATCACGTGACCGAATCGCCATTTTGTTGGCGGAAGTAGCCGAGTGTTCAGTGTGTATAGACGCGCCGGTTCGTGTCTTTGTTGTTGGATTTCTAGTAATTTCTAGCAATCATGGTCCAAGGTTGCGTTGTCGTTCGCTGCAACAACCGTGCTGGTTGCGGTGATGTGAAGCGGTCCTTTTTTT
>JBBPBX010045824.1:0-26839 GCA_038048925.1 Garcialebias charrua | reverse complement strand
CACTTTTTTGTGCACGCACAAGGAAACTTCAAAAGGAAACAAAGAAAGAAGGGTTAAAACAGGAAGAGTGCAACACAATCAGTCCTAAAGCAGGTGAGACGAGTAAAAGAAGTGCATCGATGAGATCGTTTCCAGCCCTCTGCCTCATATGCCTCCACCTCCACTACTTTCTCCAGCAGCACCTTCATGTTTCAGAGACTATCTTGTGTAGAACAACAACTAAGTGTGTCCACAAGCACAGAAAAAGAAGAGTCCCTCACAAAGCTCACCATATCTCCTCTGCACCCATGGGAGACTGAAGCCCCCCAGAGCCATTTTCATTGTTGGCAATAATTTAAATACAAATTCAGTTTTATTTTAGTTTTGGTTAAAACCTGAAAGAGCCATTGTAGGGGACCAAAGAGCCACATGAATCCGTGTATGGTTCGTTCTTAACCGTTTTTGTAATTTCGTTTTAAAACGAAAAAACGGAATAACCAAAGCTTGTTTGGTTATTTGGTTTTTATTTTGAAACGGAATAACGAAAGAACGAACCATACACGGATTGACATGGCTCCAGAGCCAGATTGCAGACCCCTGATCTAAAGGCACTATTTTTATGGCAAATTGTTTTATGATACCAAGAGGAACTTCATTGGACTAAAAATGGACAACAGTTGGCAAGTTTGTTTGTGGCTCCTCGGATTGATGAAGTCCTTAGTATGAAATGTCTGACTCTCAACAACAACAAAAAAGAAATTGTCCAGATGTCTGAACTTTGTTGCGTAATAAAGAGTTTTTCAAGGAAACTGGTGCAGAGAACTTAATTTTAGCTGTGCACTTCTAAAAACTAACCTGGAGAATATTCTTTTATCTTTATTAGAACATCCCTCTCTCTGACACTAAACGTGTGTTTTATGTAAACTTTAAAGGTGGTGTGACATGATGTTGGAAACTATGCATAAAGTTGCACAACATATATATGTTGTATAATTCAACTATGTTCGGTTTTACAAGCAAAATGATAAATCAATGAAAATTTGTTTCAAAAGTGATTTTAAAATTGGTGCCGTGTTTCGTCACAGGACATCCAGGTACTTACGCATGCGACGTCGTGACGTAGAGACAAGAAGTTTTGCAGGTTGCTATTAGCACACAGTGTCATTCTTCAAGATCGCCTATTTTCTTTTGTATAACTTGAAAAATGCCGGTACGTTGTGTCGCATTTGGGTGTTCTAACATCGCCAATTCTGTAGACGACTGCGATTGGGTTCCAGACCTTCACCCTCAAAACCTTGCTCATCTGAAATGTTGGACTCCCCCTCGCACCCTGAACGGTAAAGCTCAAATAAATACGGCTGCAGACCTATAACCAGCTGTTTCCTGTTCATCCCTCGAACTAACTTCGGCTTCCCAAACTGAAGACAAATCGCTCAAATCTTCACTTAAATTGCTTAATTCCTCGGTTTATATATTCACTGCTATTTGTTCTTTACAAGGTGCATTCTAGCCATTGCATCATAAAAATGCGTCGGCGTTTGACTGCGACGCACTGCAGAGTTACGTCATTTAAACTATTTTATTAAAAAATACTTTTATATATTAATTCTTCGAAGCATCTGTGTACAAACAATCAAAGTTGAGTAGCTCCTCTTTCTAAAGATGTCTAGCATCATGTCACAATACCTTTTAGCATCAGAACAACAAAAACAACTGGACTTTATTTGTTACAGAAAACGTTTCGCCCTCTATCCAGAGGGCTTTATCAATTAAAAAAAGCAAGCTGTGTCAGAGTGAGGTTTATGAGGTGACACGCACCAACCTATGTAATTGAAAGCTGAGCTAGCAACATGCCTGAGATAACATACACCTCCTATGCAAATTGACGAATCACAACATCACACCTTAACAGTAGGGGGTTTCTTAAAGTCTTTAAAGTCTATCGCAGGTATGTGCATGTTGCTAGCTCAGCTTTCAATTTACATAGGTTGATGCGTGGTGTCACCTCAGCCTGGTTATAACCTCACTCTGACACAGCCTTCTTCTTTGAATTGATAAAGCCCTCTGGATAGAGGGCGAAACGTTTTCTGTAACAAATAAAGTCCAGTTGTTTTTGTATTGAACGCTTGTTCTGATTTTATCATGTCCTGGATGATCTTCACCAGCATAACACCTTTTAACAAACATCCCTTGGTTTTCTAAACAAGTTATAGATCAGTTGTTATTCCATCCATCCATCTTCTTCCGCTTATCCGGGGTCGGGTCGCGGGGGTAGCAGCCTAAGTAGGGAGGCCCAGACTTCCCTCTCCCCAGCCACTTGGAGCAGCTCCTCCGGGGGAATCCCAAGGCGTTCCCAGGCCAGCCGAGAAACATAGTCCCTCCAGCGCGTCCTGGGTCTTCCTCTGGGTCTCCTCCTGGTGGGACATGCCCGGAACACCTCACCAGGGAGGCGTCCAGGAGGCATCCTAACCAGATGCCCGAGCCACCTCAACTGGCTCCTCTCGATGTGGAGAAGCAGCGGCTCTACTCCGAGTCCCTCCCGGATGACTGAGCTTCTCACCCTATCTCTAAGGGAGAGTCCAGCCACCCTGCGGAGAAAACTCATTTCAGCCGCTTGTATCCGAGATCTTGTTCTTTCGGTCATAACCCAAAGCTCATGACCATAGATGAGGGTGGGAACGTAGATCGATCGGTAAATTGAGAGCTTTGCCTTTTGACTCAGCTCTCTCTTCACCACGACAGACCGGTACAGCGCCCGCTTCACTGCGGACGCTGCACCTATCCGCCTATCGATCTCACGCTCCAGTTTTCCCTCATTCGTGAACAAGATCCCGAGATACTTAAACTCCTCCACTTGGGGCAGGACCTCCTCCCCGACCCGGAGAGGGCATGCTACCCTTTTCCGGCTCAAGACCATGGCCTCGGATTTGGAGGAACTGATCCTCATCCCGGCCGCATCACACTCGGCTGCAAACCGCTCCAGTGAAAGTTGTAAATCACGAACTGATGAAGCCAGTAGGACCACATCATCTGCAAAAAACAGAGAAGCGATTCTAAGGTCACCAAAACGGATCCTCTCAACACCTTGGCTGCGCCTAGAAATTCTGTCCATAAAAGTTATGAACAGAATCGGTGACAAAGGGCAACCTTGGCGGAGTCCAACTCTCACCGGAAACGAGCCTGACTTACTGCCGGCAATGCGGACCAAGCTCTGACACCGGTCGTACAGGGACCTAACAGCCCTTATCAAAGGGCCTGGTACCCCATACTCCCGGAGTACCCCCCACAGAACCCCCCGAGGGACGCGGTCGAATGCCTTCTCCAAGTCCACAAAGCACATGTAAACTGGTTGGGCAAACTCCCACGCACCCTCCAGGACCCTGCTGAGGGTGTAGAGCTGGTCCAGTGTTCCACGACCAGGACGAAAACCACACTGCTCCTCCTGAATCCGAGGTTCGACTATCCGACGGACCCTCCTCTCCAGAACCCCTGAATAGACCTTACCAGGGAGGCTTAAGAGTGTGATCCCCCTATAGTTGGAACACACCCTACGGTCCCCCTTTTTAAATAGGGGAACCACCACCCCAGTCTGCCAATCCAAGGGAACTGCCCCCGATGTCCACGCGATATTGCAGAGTCGCGTAAGCCAACACAACCCTACAACATCCAGAGCCCTAAGGAACTCCGGGCGAATCTCATCCACCCCCGGAGCCTTGCCACCGCGGAGCTTTTTAACCACCTCGGCGACCTCAGCACCAGAGATCGGAGAACCCGACCCAAAGTCCCCAGGCTCTGCTTCCTCAGTGGAAGACGTGCCAGTAGGATTGAGGAGGTCTTCGAAGTATTCCGCCCACCGACTCACAACATCCCGAGTTGAGGTCAGCAGCACGCCACCTCCACCATAAATGGTGTTGGTCTCGTACCTCTTTCCCCCCCTGAGACGCCGGATGGTGGACCAGAATCGCCTCGAAGCCGTACGGAAGTCATTCTCCATGGCCTCTCCGAACTCCTCCCACGCCCGAGTTTTTGCCTCAGCAACCACCCGAGCCGCATGCCGCTTGGACTGCCGGTACCTATCAGCTGCTTCCGGGGTCCCACAAGCCAAAAAGGCCCAATAGGACTCCTTCTTCAGCCTGACAGCATCCCTCACTGCCGGTGTCCACCACCGGGTTCGAGGGTTGCCACCACGACAGGCACCAACAACCTTGCGGCCACAGCTCCGATAAGCTGCCTCGACAATAGAGGCGCGGAACACGGCCCACTCGGACTCCATGTCCCCCGCCTCCCTCGGAACGTGTTCAAAGCTCTCCCGGAGGTGGGAGTTAAAGCTCCGTCTTACGGGAGACTCTGCCAGACGTTCCCAGCAGACCCTCACAATACGTTTGGGTCTGCCAGGTCTGACCGGCATCCTCCCCCACCATCGGAGCCAACTCACCACCAGGTAGTGGTCAGTTGACAGCTCCGCCCCTCTCTTCACCCGAGTGTCCAAGACATGCGGCCGCAGATCAGATGAGACGACAACAAAGTCGATCATCGAACTGCGACCTAGGGTGTCCTGGTGCCAAGAGCACATATGGACACCCTTATGCTTAAACATGGTGTTCGTTATGGACAATCCATGACGAGCACAGAAGTCCAATAACAGAACACCACTCTGGTTCAGATCAGGGGGGCCGTTCCTCCCAACCACACCCCTCCAGGTCTCACTGTCATTGCCCACGTGAGCGTTGAAGTCCCCCAGTAGAACAAGGGAGTCCCCAGGAGGCGCACTCTCCAATACCCCCTCCAAGGACTCCAAAAAGGGTGGGTAGTCTGAGCTGCCGTTTGGTGCATAGGCACAAACAACAGTCAGAGCCCGTCCCCCCACACGTAGGCGAAGGGAGGCTACCCTCTCGTTCACCGGGGTGAACCCCAACGTACAGGCACCAAGATGGGGGGCAACCAGTATGCCCACTCCTGCTCGGCGCCTCTCACCAGGGGCAACTCCAGAGTGGAAGAGTGTCCAACCCCTCTCAAGGAAACTGGTTCCAGAGCCAGAGCCATGCGTTGAGGTGAGTCCGACTATTTCTAGTCGGAACCTCTCAACCTCACACACTAGCTCAGGCTCCTTCCCCACCAGAGAGGTGACATTCCATGTCCCAATGGCCAGCTTCTGTAGCCGAGGATCAGACCGCCAGGGTCCCCGCCCTCGGCCACCACCCATCTCACATTGCACCCGACCCCTTTGGCCCCTCCCACAGGTGGTGAGCCCATGGGAAGTTGTTATTATGTATTCATAAATTCATATGAAATAAACGCTAAGCGATCTTTATTGCAAGTAGTTTAAGACCTGTTTAAATATGAGTGTAAATAAGCCAAATAACCTCTAGGGAACATGTTGTCCACGCTGCAATGCGTCTCAATCAGCCTGGAAAGTTTTTATTTTTACATTAAAACAAAATTAATTTGTAGTATATAAAAAAGTGAATTAAATCATATGTGCTATCAACAAAAATAAACAAAAATTATGTTTTTTTAAACTTGACGGTCGGACGCTTGTCTATGACGTCATATCCGCCCGCCGCTCGTCTTCCTGCTTTGGCTGAAGGAGGGACGGCGCTGACGACTGGGAGGACGAAAGGAGAGCCAGGAAAGCTTTCAGAAAGCTATAAAAGCGTGGGGAACGGCCCTGGTTTCCACCGTCCGTCGGGAGATAAGCACCCCAGTTTTCCGTAGCTGCTGAAGTTGTCACCGAATCGGCCCCGAATATGTCGACCAGTCGTCAGCTTAGTGAGAGCAGGGCCATCCCGACCTGCAGGACGGTGTTGATCAACGATACAACGCAGCTACCTCATGACTACTGTACCACCCCCGGAGGCACTTTATTCTCCACCACTCCTGGAGGTGAGAGCACATTTCCTGTGCATATTCTCTACACTTAATCTTGTTTATGGCATTTGTTGTCTTTGCAAACTGTTAAGTTTGGCCTAGGCTGCCTAGTCATCCTGATCAAAACAAAAACAAAGATTAGCCCCGCCTCCGTGCTTTCTAGCTACTGATTGGCTGATTTGCAGCACAGAAAATGTCATGGTTGCACTGGTTGTAAATGTGTACTTTTTCCACTCGTTTTATTTAATAGATAATATTGTGTAGCTGCCATTTATTGACTTGAACTTGATTTATCATCTAGTTGGAACACAGCCATGTGGATGATTCGTTACACGATGCTTGCAAAAGGAGAGCAACAAGTTCAAAATAGGTATTGCTTGCCACATAATGCTGCAAGACTTTGCATAGAAGCTTTATCTCTGCATAAGAGTTAAAGCAGTGATTTTGCATATTTTGTCATGTACTTATTAAAGCATTTTAAAACACGAGGACGATCAGAATATCCATCACAGATTCCCACAGGCCAGTGTCACATGCCTGAATGTTTAGTCATGACACATCATGGTGTACTGTCTGAGCAGGAAAAAATATATTCAAGAAAGACAAAAAGTAAACAAGAATTGTTTGTTGTCAACAAGATTTAGATTTACTGTTTCTTCTAAGAACCTATTTAATGACTGCATATTTTTGGCTACACATTTTCTGGTATTCTGGTTTCATCATCAAGCTTCTGCAAAAACTGAAGGGGGTAGAGTTGCACGTGTTCTTTGAAAGCATATCTGTGTATGTGGACAGTAGGGGTGGGCGATATTGCCAAAAAATGATATCACGATATATTTTTTGAAACACCCCGATAACGATATCACAGACGATATTTCACATTTTCTCCTTTTACTGAATCAACCAAACAAATGTGTAATTTCAAAATGACTTTTCATAAACAGTCACCAGAATACAAAAAAATATATTCATATTTAACAAGCAAAATAAATAAATATATAAAAAAAATTGGCTGACAGTTTGAATCAGCTACCAAGTGCAAAAAGAATACCTTAACATAATTTTTTTGTAAACTTCAAGTATGTTAACAATTCTTGATCTGTTTGTAGAACAATATCTTTGAAGAAATAGTTTTATCCACATCTTTTAAACAGGAAGAATGTGCAGTTAAGAGAGATAGTAAAACAAAAAGCACATTTTCTTTAGAATTAAGAAGAAGTTTTCGTAGTGCGCAGGATGTTTGTGCTTTAAATGGCTAAACAAATTCGACGTGTTTCCTCCCTTACCCGAAACAACGTGCAGACTTGCAGAATATGGTCGTCTGATTCACATCTTCTTTTTTATAACCGAAGTAATTCCAAACAACAGAAGTTGCTCCTTTTTTAGGAATTATATCGGGAGGTAGTTCCGCGACACTCTTGTGGTCTTCCATGCTTGCTCGCGCCCGCAATGCTTCACATGGCTCAGTGCTGCGCAGGTTAGACGCAGTCAAATGACGTCATCATAGGATGCCGCAATATAATTTTTTTCTCCACCGGTGTCAAAAAATCCACCGGTATTATCGTAAACGAGACGATATGGCCCACTCCTAGTGGACAGGCTTTGGCTGCACCCACATTGTAAAATAAGATTGTCGTCTTTTTTCAGGAACCCGGATCATTTATGATCGCAAGTTTTTATTGGACAGGCGTAATTCTCCCATTGCTCAGACTCCTCCGGCCCATCTGCCTGTCATCCCTGGAGTGACCAGCCAACGTGTCCTGAGTGAGAATCAGAAGAATGAAGCCAACAACCACGTCAACAAGCATGATGGCAAGGCCACAACTGGTACTAGATACATAACAGACATACCCAATTACATATGTTATTTGTGGGGGGGGGAGACTATTTTTGTGGTTATTAATGTTTATTATATATTCCCCATGTTCACATTTAGGAGCTTGAAAAAAGGACAATATTTTAAAAACTAAAACAATGCAACAATCTGCATTTAAACTTAAAGATCCACTGACGTGATTTTTCTACTATTCATCAAATTGCTCAAAATATATATATATTATCATTTAAATATGTTAATTTTTGCAAACAAAATGATAAATCACTTTAATTTTGCTTTAAAAGTGATTTTGAACTTCAAGCCGTGTTTAATCATGGGAAATCCGTTTACACCTGAACGCACCATCTGTGATGTAATGTGCAGAGTGAGAGGCAGAGGGCTCCAGTCTCTTCAATAGCAGACATTTTAAAACCTGACTAATTTAGCAATCTAGGTGAAGATTTAAGCTATTTGTCTTCATTTTGGGAAGCAGAAAATAGTTTGGGTGATGGAACAAGAAACAGCAGGATCTAATTTAGATCTGATGCCGTATCAGACTTACTTTTATGTGAGCTGCTCATACCGTGACAAGCCAAGAGCTCTGCCTCAACTCTGCACATGACATCACAGATGGTGCGTTCGGGTGTAAACGGATTTCCCATGATTAAACACAGCTTGAAGTTCAAAATCACTTTTAAAGCAAAATTAAAGTGATTTATCATTTTGTTTGCAAAAACTAACATATTTAAATGATAATATATATATATTTTGAGCAATTTGATGAATAGTAGAACAATCACGTCAGTGGATCTTTAAGGCTCTATATGACTAAAATAATGTCTATTATTTAAAACAATGAGGTTAATAATTTTTTTAAAGGTCTTGACTCAAAAAAATCTGCAGGACCAGATGAACTTCCACCTTATTTCTTAAGGATGGCCACTCATATCATCGCAGTAACGGTGTCCCACATCTTTAGCCTTGCCAAAAGCCAAAATTCTATTCCAGACATTTGGAAAACAGACTTTGTTCTTCCTTTGCTGAAGAGAGGTGACCCCACCTCACTGAACAACTATTGACCAATCTTTAAACTGCATTTTAGCCAAGGTTCTAGAAAACTGATAAACTGTCAAATCAAAAAGTATTTGGACTCATTTAACATCTTACCTCTCCATCAATCTGGTTTCAGGAAACAATACAGCACAACTACTGCTTCACTGAAGGTTCTTGACATTGTTGAAGCATTGTATACTAAGAATTATTGTGCTGCACTTTTCTTAGACCTGTCTAAAGCTTTTGACACTGTGGATCATGTCATCTTGTGTCATAAGCTCTCAGAAACATGTTCAACATAACGGTACTTCCTCCAGTTATTTAACATTCAACAATGGTGTACCACAAGACTCAGTCTTAGGACCCACACTCTTTACAATCTACATATGTAGTGTAGATCAGAGCATCCCTGATGCATCCTTACATTTTTATGCTGATGATACGGTTGTTTATTATCTAGCCAAAACAGTTGCTAAGGTTTTCCAGCTTTTGCAAGCTGTTTTTGACATCATCCATTCAGATTTGTTCCCTCTCAAACTTGTCCTAAATGCTGACAAAACCAAAGGGATGCTGTTTTCAAACAGGAAGTCGGTCCCAGCAGTTCTACCATTGATTTTATCCTCAAATGTTGCACTTGCTCCTATTGAGTTTATCGATTCCTACAAATATTTGGGTATCTTGGTCAATTTGCATCTCTCTTTTAAGCTTCAAGTGGAAGAAATGGTAAAGAAACTGAAAGTTAAACTGGGTTTCTTTTTCAGAAACAGATCATGTCTAACACTGAATGCTAGGAAACGCCTTATCTGTGACTTTCCTTCCCTCCATTGATTACGGTGACATTATCTACATGAATGCTCCTACAAGCACCCTGCAGATGTTGGATGTTGTCTATCATGGTGCACTAAGATTCATAACTGGCTGTGATTATCGTACCCACCACTGCACCCTGTATTCACTGGTTAACTGGACATCATTAACCTCACACAGACTCTTCCACTGGTACATTTTCATATTTAAATCACTTCTTGGTCTGCTGCCTTCATACATCTTCTCCTACATGTCTCTGCGTGAGTGCAGCTACAGTGTGCGCTCTCAGGACATGATTACATGCAGTGTTCCCTCAGTGCAGACAGAACTTGGCAAAAGGGCCTTCTCCTACTCTGCTCCTGTTTCCTGGAACATCTTGCAAAAAGATCTGAAGCTCTCGACCATGACCTCTCTAAGTGGCTTAATACATCTGCTAAGTTCATGACAAAAACCAGACATGTTCCTGTTTTTAGTTTTCTACCTTTAATCTAGCTGGGTTTTTTGGTTAAATTTTTTAAATACCACTTTATTTTCATTTGTTATTCTCAATTTGTACGCATCCTTTATGATTATCTATTGTTGTCTTTGTTGTCCACTGTTGTCATTGCTCTGTTAAAATCAGGTCTCTCTTGTAAATGAGTCCCCGTGGCTCAATGAGATTAACCTGTATAAATAATGTTTGAATGAATGGGGAAAAAAATGTAGCAAACCTGCAGCAATTAAAGCCCCACCTGCTACTTTTATCTCCACATTTCATCCGTGGGAGACAAAAACTGGACTCAAACAAACAGGGAAGTTGAATGTTACATCCACTATGCACTGTTGAGTCAAACGGAGCTGACGACACAATGCAAACCAAAGTAATGTAAGAGACAAGTCTTTTTTATGTTTCTGATTTGGTCAATTGCTGAAATGACTTACAAGCAAAATTCTACATTCTCTTTGTCTAATCTGATGTCAGCAACAAAGACATGTAACACAATTCAGTGTAAGAAGACAGTTTTAAAACTGCTAAGTGCGTCAGAATAATATTAACAAGTTTACAACAACATAAAATTGCTATGATTGTTTTATATTAAGAGAAAACTAGTAACAATTTATGTATATGGGAGATGAAGCTGAACTGGTCACCAAACTGCAAAAACAATGAAAACAGGCACACAGCTGTCTTCAAAATGCCTCTGTAAAACAACTGTGAATAAAAGGGCAATTTAGAATACAACCCTGCAGGATGAATCCAAAAACAAACTAGATCCTGTAACAGAGGACAGGGGGTAGAGTTGCATGTGTTCTTTGAAAGCATATCTCTATGTGCAAACTGCTTTGTGTCTAGGCTCATGCAAAATAGATTGTGATGTGGAAAATAGTTATGTAGCTCAGTCGTTTCATCAAGCCGATAACTGGAAAACAGTTTGCTGTTGAAAGTACAGCTTTTGCTCAAGGTTGGTTTAATTAAACCAATTTGGTCCCACAAATATTTTTAAAATCTCACTTGTTTTTTTCTTCTTTTTTCAAGGTGAAGATGCTCAGTTTGAAATGGACATCTAGCCCATTGGAACCACACCAGCATAAGAAAGTGACCTGGCGTCGTGCATGCCAGCGGCTTGGCTTGTAGAAAACTATGTTGTGAGCCCTCATGGCAGCCATCTTCTTTAGCTCTTTGTCTCTCTGCTGGATGTAATATGTGTAAACCATGAGGATTCAATTCATCATACGTGCACATACAAAAATAGACAACTCTCAAAATCTGGTATATTTAAGTAAATATTGTTTTTTACAGTACAACTTAACAATCACCCATTACAGGAGTGGGCCTGAAGAATCCCTAATCAGAAACATTAATCCATTACAGAGCTCATCTACAATTTTTTTATGAGTCAAGATGTTAACCGAGCACTCTGAAATTTTGAAACTATTCCAGGTCAAATGGGGGGAGAAAGGGGTAAATTTGGTACTGGCCTTAGAGTTATTTAAAAGCTGCAGGCTTCAGGTTTAAAAAACCCTTTTAAGCATGTTATTTAAGTGAATTTTATTAGAATTTTCTGTTTAGTTTTTGAAACTACTTGAAATGCTCCACAATCTGTTGTCATTTGGACTGCTTAGGTTCTATTGATGATACATAACAGAATGCTGTGTTGTTTTTATTTTCCACAATAGGCAAATATTTTGTACCATTCCACAATTTTAGTTTCCATTACCAACACAATTTTTGTTGTTGTTTTCACCTTTTTGGTAAAAAAAATAATAAAAAATTTCATTTTAAATTATATTTAGGCAACAATTGTTAGGTTTTTACATCATAAAATGATTGAATGCAAAGTGAAATAATAATATAGCTCATGAAATTAAGCTTTTCGTGTACAACTTGATTTCTTCTCGAGACTATCAAGCAGCTTAAATGAACTAAGAAAAATGACAACCCATTGATTCAAGTTCTATCTTTGACGGGAGCTTTGCAATCAGATTCAGTTAATATAAGGATGAGACGATATCTGCCAGGTATTCCTCAAGAACTTTGTACAACATGTCCCAGTATTCACTTTACAAGAAGATAATAAAAACTTGAACTAAGTTCAGATTTTTTTAAATATGCATTTTATTTTCGATACAGTTTCTTAGTATTGAGGATTTGTTGGAGTGTAAACTCTGTCAGGACGTTGGGTTTGTTATTTAGGTTAAGGAAAAATAAAACTTTTTATTTTGCATTGGGCTTGAAAGATGCTTTCCTTTCGATCTACAAATTTGCCCCAGTGCCCTTAATCTGTTTGGCATTTACCTTTTCATGTGTTCCACCCGCCCATGCCTTACTCTACACGAGATGCAGTGACTAGTTTCCTTGTCATTAGTTTGTACTTTCCAACAGATGTTTATTTTTTCACAGGAGCACTTGAAGAGGTGATATTGTACTCGGCAATTGGGCAAAACATTTTATCTTTTCGATAAGTTTCTTCCTCAAACAGCGGTGAAGTTTGGAAGAGCGATGAAGTAAAAGTGCCACTCACTCATTTTACCCCTATATACTTTTAAAACCTCATAGTCCTGCCTGCTAATCCAAGTTGCAGCTAATAACTTGGTAAATGAGTTACCATGCGGTTCATGTTTTTCAATTTTTTTTTCTCTATGATTGGAACCACTAAATGATAATTGTCTGTTTTTCTTTTTCTTATTGGCTTTGTAATTATTTATGACAATGTTTGCTGAGAAATTCATCAACGGGTTGCTTAAATTGTTTGCTTTGGACCTTTTGTTTAGCACCTTTGTTGCCAATAAGAGTCATTCTGTTGTGGTATCATAATTCAAATAACAGGTTTATTTCAGATTTGATTGGTTCAAAAATGAGGCCTTAGTGAATGAGTTTTTAAAAAATATGAAACAGACTTTTATAACATTTTGTTCTAATTTCAAATACATTTTATTTCCAATAAAACTCCAATCCAATGCCAGTGGACACTGTTGCTGCAAGATCAATAAAAAATTCTGTAACAGATCATGTGTCTTACGACTTTTTATTTTAGTTACTTTTCTGCATGTCAGCAAGATTGTGTAATGAGCAGATTTGACAAAACCTAGTGGAAAGACATGGTGAAATGGAAAATGCACTGAAAGTTTGTAAGGGTGACAAATGTTGAAAATAAAGCTTGGCTAGATCAATGTGACAAATTAAAAAAATAGAATTAACATGACTGGTAAGCATGAAATGTCATCACTGACAAGAAAGGCTTTCAAAAATCCAGTTTTGTACTAATTTTAAAGACAAGAAAGCGCATAGAAATTTAGCTATAAACATGCGTGCGTGGGTGTTTGCGTGCGCGTTGCCATCAGATTTGTCTTGAGAAGTTTTACATCTACAATATTTTATACAGGCTCTAGTAATCTGCGTTTGAAAACAACATATTTACTTTTGTTTATGTATAAAACTGTAGGAACTATGAGGGAATAAAACTACCGGTAATCTGTATTTATTTTATTAATATTTTACGTCAGGCAATACTAAGAGGTTCCCACGTGAATTTTCGACAGGCATTAATCCGGGCACCTTAGGCCCTTCCTCCTTTTTACGTCCCTGAGCGAGGCCGGCGTTAAGATGGTGAGTTTTGTGGTGAATTTTTTTAGTTAAAATCGGCTCAACATCGAAGTCATCCGTACATCAACACATACGTCCCGCAGATTAAATGATATATAAAGTTTCCATTCATAATATTGTGACAATATCACTAAAGTACAAAGCACTCCCGAGGAAATATATTGCTGTTCGTTTCAGCAGTTAGCCTGGCTGATGTTGCTCCGCAGGTTTCACTATAAGACATACTATAACGAGTTTCATTAATTTGTCTTCTGTTTGTTAACTTTCATACTAAAATATGTGTAACCGACCAGGTTGTTCCAGCGCAGAGTTGTAAAGGAAATTGTTATGGTAGCCTGAAGTGGCTAACGCTAGCCTGTGCTTCTGAACCGTGTATAACGAGGCCTAGAGTTATCTGGATGAGTAATAATTCTCATAGTTGTTCGGCTAAATAGATCTGTACAGAAACATGCATGGTTATTTGAGAAACTATTTGCACTGTACTTAATTCCCACAAGGATCCTCCGTACCAGTCTGTGTTGTTACCTCTGTTTTACATGTGAAGTGTGTCCCTGTTGCCCAGTGGTACTTTTATCTCATCACCTTGCCTCATTCACAGAACGACACAGTAACGATCAGGACCCGCAAGTTCATGACGAACCGACTGCTTCAGAGGAAGCAAATGGTAAGGCATCTTGTGTCTGGTCTCCATCATCCAGTCCCATCTGTCGAGCAAGCTTTTTATGCTGTGCTTAATGTCTTTGTAGGTTGTCGATGTCCTCCATCCTGGCAAGGCCACAGTCCCCAAGACAGAAATCAGGGAGAAGCTTGCCAAAATGTACAAGACCACCCCAGATGTTGTGTTCGTCTTTGGCTTCAGAACTCAGTTTGGTGGTGGCAAGACAACAGGCTTTGCCATGGTCTACGATTCGTTAGACTATGCCAAGAAGAATGAGCCCAAACACAGACTTGCTAGGGTGAGTGTGCAGCAGTTGGCCAAGTTTGCATGAATAAGTTTGTTTACAAAGGTAAATGTGATGTTTGGTAATAAGCCACCTGTTAATTACCAAAGCAAGATCACTGACTGATGCAGAGAATCACTAAAATTGGGTAATTCATTTTCTTTTGAAACTGAAACAATGAGTCTGTGACATATTTAGTGTTGTGCTTCACATGCTGGCTCACATTTATGCAGGGTGTAATAAAATAGTCGGCTCATCGTTATTTATTAAGTTTAAGAAGAGTCTTAAGTATAAGTTTACATCTTACTCCAAAGAATTTGATGAACCCCACAGCTTCAACACGTACTCTCTTAATCAGAGCGTTTACCTTACTTTCAGTTGTTTGGGCTATGCGACCCCATAACATTGGTTAACAATATAAATAATTATTAATTTGTGCTCATTTTTTGCATCCCTGTTTTGAGCTTTTAAAAGTTGCAATTTGGAATAAACTGTATCTAAAAAAGCTAAGTCTGGTCCTCTAGACATTCAAAAAACAAAACAAAGCCAAAAAAACTGTAGAAGCGTTTTGTCTTTTTATTTTTATTTTTTTGAATGTCCAGAGGACCAGACTTAGCTTTTTTAGATTTTTCTACCGGGATTATTGAGTATGCATCAGGGTAATTTGGAATATTTTTTTGTTGGTCCGGCAATCAAATTTGGATATGATTTTAACGTCTGTTGCGCAAGTACACACAATGGCCCTCATGCACGAAAATGTTCGTATTCTTATCCTAAATTACTCCTACTTTTGTTCGTACGGAGTGTTCGTACGAACATGCCACGTCAGATCCAACAAAGTCTTCTATCCACAGGAAACGTGTGTATATGAGCTGTGTAAATAATGATGAATCCCACCTGTTCTATTCACCTGCTCGTGCACGCGGGAGGTCATTTACATAATTCCCACCCCTCAAAACACCATATAAGGCCACGTTTCCTGCCTTCTGACAGCAGGAAGTATCCATTCATTCAAACTCAAGAAGTAAAAGGAGGAACTTCACGCGTTCGGAGTTCTGCTCTCAGTGGCGCGGCTACCCCCACCCCCCGCAAGTGTCGGATGGTCAAATATCTTTAATTTTACTGTGTTACATTATAGTTTCACTTATTCAGAAGAGTGGCACCGCTACCCCCCACCCCCCCGCAAGTGTCGGATGTGGTTTTGAACAGAAGCATTAAAATGTCTCGAAACTACAGTTAACTTCATATTAATATTGTAGTGCATATCTTTTGTCTCCCGTGGGTCGTCCAGTATCAGAAATCAAGAATAAATGGTTTGATCTGAAAATGGCTTCAAACATCGCCGCAGCACAGACAGGAGTGGTCAAGGAATAGTCTGAGATGGATGGTCAATAAATGCCACGCTGCGCAAGATGCGTGCCAACATGTTTTGCAGCACAAAGCCCCGCATCCTTTCTGTGCGATGTTGGAAACAAAAACCCCTGTTCCTGGACTCAGAGTGCACGTGTGTCGCAGAAAGTGGTCCAGACTGGTGGGTCTGCTGGTCTCACTGGTCTAGACGCCTGCCCCCCCCGCGCTTCTCCTCCATAGCAGCTCGGTTCTTCAGTGCGCGGACTCAGAGTGCACGTGTGTCGCAGAAAGTGGTCCAGACTGGTGGGTCTGCTGGTCTCACTGGTCTAGACGCCTGCCCCCCCCCACACCGCGCTTCTCCTCCATAGCAGCTCGGTTCTTCAGTGCGCGCGGCTCACGGCTCCATCGCCTGCACAACGCGGCGCACGGAGCTGAGGGCGAGGTGATGGAGGCGGAGGAGGGGGGAAGAGGAGGTGGGGGTGGCACACACGCGCAGGTTCCACTCGGCTCGGAACAGATCGGTACTTTGGGCACTTCTTTTTTATGTGTGGCTGAGAGGGACGCACGGTGGAGAGCAGCGCGCGCTCAGCCAACACGTCCTGGAGTCAGGCATGAGGACGTGTTGGGTCAGCAGCTTCTCTCATGCGCGCTCCTCCTGGTCATCGCGCAACCACATTCTGCAGGTTATATTTCGAATCAGATATAATAATCTATTGCTCCGATGGTGTTCGCACAGCAGTCCAGCAATAGCATGAAAATCAGTCTTAATTCGTACTTGTTCTGCGGCGGTGTATGGGGATTTTATGTACCTGGGTGTTAATATGAGGAGGGCTTTGATGACCAAGGGGAGCGCACGGCTCACTGAAGCCTGCGCGACACACCAGACAAATTAAACTTAAAATTATAATTCTAGTTCAAACAGAATAACCTATTGTCAAAAACAATTGTGGTGCGTGACTTTTTTAAACTCAAAATATTTTCTAAATAACGAAATATGAAGTTATTAGTGGAGAAATCCCGTCTGGATGACAGCAGACTGACGCTCCTAAAATATACGACAGGTCCGGACCACTCGTAAATTTTGTTCGTATCTGAAAAAATTCGTAGGATACGAAAACATTGTTGAATGCCACAAATGATCCTAAATCACTCGTACGAACAGTATAAGAACAAATCTGTGCGTACGACCGGTTCGTGCATGAGGGCCAATGTCCAAGGTAAAACATGTTCATACTACTGTATATGTATGTAGACATGCACAATTTACTAAACTATCAAAAGTTAATAAAATATTTTAAATGGAAAGACCAATTAATTTGGATATGATTTTTTAACGTCTGTTGCGCAAGTACACACAATGTCCAAGGTAAAACATGTTCATACTATATGTATGTAGGGCTGGGCGATATGAGGAAAATATTATATCGCGATATTTTTTGGCTATATCACGATACACGATATATATCGCGATATCTCCAAAATCAATGAAAAAATGATTCAAAATTGATTAAAAAATGTCAACACTAAATTTGAACAAACTTAAATATTTTATTTTAACCATCAATTGCACACATAAATAAAAAGTACTTCAAGCAAAAAGGAAGAATAAATAATTTAAACTTAAAAAGGTGCTCTTGTGCTTTTAACATTAAAAAAATATTAAATCAAAACATTTAAGGCCTTTAAAATACAAAAACAAAAGTGTAAACAGTGGCCATAAAATTTACTGACCCAGAACAGTCACAGGTAACAACTCTCAACTATTTGCATGTGCTGGTAATTTTTAACAACAAACCACAAAATGTGCACAAGTTTCAAACTGTGCCAAGTTCAGGCAATGTCTGCAAAACCTCTGAACAAGAACAGATTTATCACAGTGAGCCTCTGTGTACTGTATCCGGTTTTATTGTGAAAGGGTCAGGGGGTTGTTTCCGGATTCACGAAGACGTTCTCTAAGTTGCTCTACAAAGTGTCGCATTGAATCCTTGTGTAAAAACACGACAGCCTCCACTCAGAAACGTGAACCGAGAGGTGGAGACATTATTAAATCAGCTGTATCGCTAAAGACACGGTTAGTCTCAGCTGTGGAAGAAGACGGCTAACGCGTTAGCCATCTTGTTAGCCGCTAAGGACCGTGTCTTTAGCGATAATGATAAAATGCTGATTTAATAATGTCTCCACCTCTCTCTGCGGTGCACGCATGACTAAATGAGCTCAGACCCGTGGTTTGTTTTAATGAAGCAGCAGCTGGAAAAACACTTGGTTCTGCTGTTTCATCATGCTCCACTCCGCTGTTTAAATGGTGAAAAAGATTCGTAGTTCGGACCTTTCTTCGGGACTATTTTCAGCATCGTCTACAAAAACATTTTTTATGCCCTCATCTGACAATTTAATCCAAACTAGCTCAGAAAGAACATTGTTTTTCCCCCTCAGCAGCGTGCAGCGCTCTGCCGTGTTTACATGTTGTGCTGAGTCTCTGAAGCTCCTGCAGCCTGCAGGAAGGAGGGGGGCGAGTGGGCGCCCGCGCGACAGCAGGAGGATCCTCGATATACACGATAAAGCCCTTTTAACCATCGTACATTTAAAATATCGCGATATATCGAGTATATTCGATATATCGCCCACCCCTATATGTATGTAGACATGCACAATTTACTAAACTATCAAAAGTTAATAAAATATTTTAAATGGAAAGACCAATTAATTGCCAGTACTGTATTGGCCACTTTTTATTCGTCGTTAAAATATATTGGGGTATGTATAGTCTGTCCTTCCATCTGGCCGTGTTTTCTCTTGTTCTACCCATAACTTCGGATCTGCTCAAGATAATTTTATTACGCGTCATGCACATAAGCATCAACACAAGATGTGGTGTTGCGTAGTGTACACATTTTATCATCCCATCTCCAAGGTCAGCTGTTCATCAAGGTTTTTTCTTGTCATGGCCATAACTTGTGAACTGCTCAAGATAATTTAACACTTGATGCACATTTGTACCACCACTAGACAGCGCGTCAAATAAGCTTTTCATCGCCCCCACTCTGAGGTCCAACAGTGTTTCCCCTACATTATACAAGGAGGGTGTCCTGCACTGTCAACAGAACCATGCACACTGCCTACCAAAATCTCCTTCATCCAAACTCCCCTCCCCATCGACATCTGCCAGCACTGATGTAGTGCTAAGCTAGCAGCGCGCAACAGATGCGCTAACTAAAAAGCTACTGTTGCAGCGCTCTGCTTCGCTCACTCATATAGTGTCATGTACTTTTGTCTAAAAGTTTGCAATCTGCCATGCCTGTTCATACTTAATCAGATCAAATTCCTGCTAACAATCGGGGAGCAGAGATTGTCGCCACAGGCTTCAACCTGTTGTAGCACTCCACTAGCCATGCCCCTGACAACCCCTCACCATCCACCCCCGGTCAACCACCACCAGCATTAGTAATGTAGTGCTCCACGACACACCTACCCTCTACCAAAAAGTGCGCTGCCTAGGCAGCAATCTAGGGGAAACACTGACGTTACATTTATTTTTAGGTCTACAAAAACTTCAAAGGACTGTTAAGTGTACATTTGTTTAAATTAAGCTGTCGTTGCTGTGTTCTGTTTAAGTACTGGCATTAAACCTGGTCTGGCCATCAGCTGCCTTGATTTCTGAAGATCAGACGTAGAAAAACTCACTGATTGACCACTAATCGTAAAGCCCCACCAACACTTTTAGAAATGTTTCACTAGCTGATTAAAATAATGTTCTAAATTATTTTTACATTATCATCTCTTAAATTGGGTTAGTAGAGATGTCAGAGTTGGTAAAGTTATGTTTGTTTAAAAAAAAAAACTAATACAGACACTCCAAAATAATAAAGACACTCCACTGTTCATAAATGTACACAATTGGCAAACAACAATGTTATAAACACGATTTCCAAAGAAATGCAGCCATTTTTGTTTGTGTTCTTTTATTTTAATTTTTTTCGACAAAACAATGTTGAGTCCCAATAAAATGGCATAAATCACTTGTGCCACTTGTAACAGTTTCTCTCCAAAACAAGGCAAGAGAGGCTCATCACATTCCCTTTTGTGGTCATTTTCTATGTCCTGCTAGGATCAGTCAGGTGAATGTTGCACAATCTGGATCTGTCTCGTGTAGGGATGCACCGATAAATCGGCCGGCCGATCGATCGGCTCCGATTTCCTTAATTTGGGGAGATCGGTGATCGGCCGATCTTTAAATGAGCAGCCGATTTTATCTACCGATTTTATCTGCCTCAGCAAAGGTTGGAAAATCCTGAAAATTTAGGGTGCATGTTGACCTTTTAACACCTGAAAATCAGTATCGGCCAAAATCGGAATCGGCAGGTCAGACTTTCTAAAAATCGGTAATCGGCCAGAAAATTGAAATTGGTGCACCCCTAGTCTCGTGTCATTATTTTGGTAGGAAGTGGCACAATCAAAATGTGGTTCTGTTAACATTGATCCTGGACAATAGGCTGGGACACCAACATGTAAATCAAGAGGCCAAACTTTTATTTGAATCTTCATCCAGACCGGGCCTGAGCAACAAAAAAAAAGTTCTTTTGGATTCTCCGGAGAAGAAAAATGTGTCTATTTTGGAACTCTGGTGTTCTCTGTGACTGGAACCTGTTTACCTCTGGGTCAACATCCACATCCTCCTCTGTTCTCCAGAGCTCAGAATTGATGCTTGGTTCAGTTGGCCCCATCAGGAGTCCTGGACCAGATGGGCGTGCCCCACCTTTACACAGATTCAGACTTTCAGTGGTGCTCAGTGTACTCTCAGTGCCCTCTCTTTCTTTCCTCTTCTATAAGAGATTGTGTATCGCCCACTTCATCAACAACGTCCTCACTGACTGACTCAGTCTTTCCTCTCCATCTCTGCCTTCATGATCCTCTCATCTGTCTAAGGATCTGACTCCGCGGTTTCATCTTCCTCACGCTCAAAAATTACCTCATTGTTTTGACTCAAAATACACTAAAACTGACTAAATTAGCACACTAAACGACACTCCAACTATAAAATTCAAACAAGCTAAATATCACAAATTTCATTACTCCAGCCTTATGGCTTCCAACAAAGGAGGGATGTTGTTTATCTGTTTACCAGGGTATTTTCTCCCTAAAACGGTTTATTTTTCCTCCTACCTCTGGCTCTTAACGCACTTCAGATTAGATTTTTCAGAAAAAATGGCATCAATTATTAATCATAATTCTAGTTTTATTTGGCCTATCAACACATTTTAAAACTGGTGTTTGAAGTTTGTATTATTGATACAAATTAAAACGGGTTCAGATAGAGGTCGCACTTTTTCCACTAGATCGATTTAAATCGGTCACAAGACGTGTACCAGCGCATTGCACCCGCGCATCGATTGACTCCAGCCAGTTAACGTGGTTTTATTGACCCTTTACATGAGCAAGTAGATATTCTAGAGATTTCAGTATGATGCTTAGTTTTTGTTGTTGTTTGTTTCATATTGTTTTGCTGTTTTATCCAAGTTGGACTATAGTCTCCAGTTACAGAAGAATTTATTCATATACTGTTGTAATATGGTAACACTTCAATTTTTCTCTCCAGCACGGACTATATGAGAAAAAGAAGACCTCAAGGAAACAGCGTAAAGAACGCAAGAACAGAATGAAGAAAGTACGAGGCACCAAGAAGGCCAGTGTTGGTGCCAGTGGCAAAAAGGTAAAGTAATTTTAAGAAACTCTAAACAGATCACATTTTTGTTGTTTTTTTGGTTCAAAAATGTTTGTGTAAACAAAAACAAAGTATAAACCATTTGTCTTTTAAAATCCAAACAGTGAAGGTAGAAAATGTATCTTTCATTTTATCTGGGTCTTTGTTGACTTTTCCTTGTTCGCATGCTCGTTTGCTACACTGTTTTCCACTGCTCTTTGTCGTTTTGATTTATTTTGTCTTTCCAATTTTCTCATTTTTCTTGGAAACTTTAGAAGGTAAATGTCAGATTGTGGGCTTATTGCGGTGTGCAGATAATCCAGGATTAGATCTATATATATTAGATGATAGTGAACTCCTGCCTTTACACCCCACCTGTCTAATTGAAAAGACAAAGTGCTTTTAGTTCTGGGTGTAATTGCTGCATCCAGTATAAAAGTGCTTGATTCAGTTCTTGCTCCTAGTACTAATGACTCCTGAAGTAAACTAATTTAGTGCTATCATAGTTGGAGGAAATTCTCTTGACTAATGAAACCATTTAAAAACCAGTACTAATCAGTAACATCTGCTGGTGTAGCTTCACTTTAGTAAAACTACATGTACTCTGATCCTGCTGTGTGGCACGGGTCATTGGTTAATTCTTGTTAATTCTTGTAGAACTGACTCTGAACTGAACTGACCTTTTCTACTACATAGTAACTGTAATAGCTGCAGTGCAGGCAGTTGCTATCAATAAATAGTTGACGAGGTAATTGCAGCTTGTGAGAAGCTGCTCAGTGATATTTTCTATTCCATGTTTTCATATTCAGCATGTTAATTTTTTTTTTGTTCCACCTTTCTGTTTGTAATTTTGCTTCCCGTGGATTTCTTTTGCAGAAATAAGGTGTCAGTTTTCAGGTAGAGAAGATGGATAAGCATGGTGTGCCATTGTGTTGCACATCCTGAGCTAATTGTTTTTGTTTGGAGCTTTTCTGCATGTTCCACGTTACTTTTTCCTGCGGTTTTCCCTCACGGTGTTCTTTCTACCATGTTATTTTAAACTTCTGCCTAGTACTTTCCCACAACCCCAGTTCTTTGTAGCAGTCTCTCTGATGGGATGGGTATATATCAGACTTTCCCTTCCCTGGCTTCTATTTGAACAGACCAGATCTTTTGAAGCAAATCTTGTTAGAAGCTAAGACGTTGAGTGAAGCATGTGGATTTTAGGTTTGGTGGTGTGTGTGTTTTTGTGGGATTGAGGAAAAATAAACTAAATTATTGCCTATGTGTGAATTTCAACCCTAACTTGAGTTTGAAAAAATATTGGATCTATAATTTTGATTTTGAAAATACTACTAAATATCTTTCAAATTCTAACTTCAAACCAATCAAATTATTGATTTTAGATGTTTTGTGTATTACTTTGCCCTGATACTAAAATTGTTTTTGTCCTTGCAGTGAGCCTGGAGGACCAGCGAGTCTGCATACTCGAGATGTTCTTGTATATTGTCATCAAATAAAGTTTTGGGAAGAAATGGATCTTTGTGGATTTTCATTTACCCTTCTGAAATTCAATTAATCTCTGTTAGATATTCAAATATATCTTTAGGGGTCTTTTACTGTGGGGGAAAAAAATATTTTTTTATTTTTTTTGTCTTTCACTTATTTTAAACATCATTTTTATAAAGTTAAGCTTATTATACGACAAATTACAATGCAGATGTTTAATATTTGGTGCCTGTAGTAACAAGAATGTCCACATGAGGCCTCCCTTCACTGAAGAAAACCCTTTAGAGTCACTGAAGGTTTTAATAAAAATGTTGACTTGAGTAGAAAAAGGCTAATTGTTCTGAGAATGTTTATAAATAAATCAAACTCAGACAGGCCAGTCTACCTGTCCCTGTTTGTGAACAAACAGTTTGAAGCACAATAAAAAGTCTTCCTGCTGTGACCTTTTTAGATAATTTGCATTGAAATGCTCCAAGACTAAATGAAGTGAATGCCATGTAAAATGCCAGGAAATAGTCCTGTCCTCGGGGTAACCTCATTCCCCGCCTGTCTTCACATCTCACCTGTTATTTGATTTTACTGCAAGAGCTGCAGAGGAAACGAAACTCCTGACCTGCAATGAATTATAAGAAGGAAAATAAAGTGCTGCTGAGAATGTGCAGGTACCTACAATGAGCCTCACCTGGTTACAGTAAATGCCTGAAAGATAATTTTCTCAACGTGAAACGGCACATGTTGCCTTGTTTCATGTTGCATTGTAGAGCAGGTGGTTGTGAACGTGTAGAGGAGCACAGAACAGGCTGTGGTGGTGTGTTGCAGCTCTGCGGTGCTCCACTGGTGTGGCTGCGGAGGTTTCATCCCAGAGACTGGAAACAGATGGTGTTGGGAAATTAAGCCCCTTTCTCCATAACACTGTCAGTCCGTCCCAGGAGTCTGTCTCTTGTAACAACCCTTGTACCATCATCCCTCATTTCTTTGTGTTTCTCTTCTGTCAGCCTCTTACAGTGTTGAAGGTATTTTCACACTGTGCCACTCTTTATATCAAGAAATAAAAGTCATGGGTTAGAACATGGGCACCTTTAAGCAACTGAGATTAAAGGTGTCACATTACCGGTATGTGAAAGAATGCATGTCACCTGCCTTTCATGCCAGAGTAGTAGACTGATGTCTTATTTTGATCATTTTGCAATAATGCAAAAATGCCTGTTCAAATGGGTTATGCTCAGTTACTACCACATCTAATTGTAGCTCCGTACAGTATCTATGAAACTGACAGTTTATCCATTTTTGTGTTGGCTGCTGTTGATATTCTGTTCATTCATTCAACCTTTATTAATACAGGTTAATCCCAATGAGCCTCAGGGACTCGTTTAAAAGACTGACCTGACAACAGTGGATAATGTTGATGTTTATTAAATAATAATGATAATGACGACAATAGACAATAACAAAAGAGGCATACATTTTTTTTTTTTTTTACAAATCAAAAAATAGCTACCAAAAGGACAGTCAAAAGGAAAAGTAGCAACAACTAAAAAACAGCTAGATTACAAGGCGATGTAGGAATCTTAAAAACAGGAACATGTCTGCATTTTTTATTTATTTATTGCTGTGGACTTAACAGATGTTTGAAGCCACTTAGAGAAGGTCGAGAGCTTCAGATCTTTTTGCAAAGTATTCCAGGAAGCAGGAGCGGAGTAGGAGAAGGCCCTTTTGCCAAGTTCAGTCCTCACTGATGGCGGGACGCTGCAGGTAATAATGTCCTGAGAGCACACGCTGTAGCTGCACTCACGCAGAGACATGTAGAAGGAGATGTATGAAGGCAACACACCAAGATGAAAATGTACCCGTGGGGTAGTTTGCGTGAAGTTAAAGGTATTGTGACATGATTTTGTAAATTTGAATATTTGTCAGAACATATATATCTTATATCATTGAGCTCTGGTCGTTTTTGCATAATAAATTATAAACATATTAAAATTTTATTCGAAATTATGCTAAATTTTTCTCTGGTATTTGCTGGGATACGCCCCTGAAATTCCGCGCATTTCCGCAATACGTCATCACCAGTCGTCGTCACCAGTCATCAACGTCACAACGGGCAGAAGGCAGAGCCTTGCCCGTTTATTAGGTGTGTTAACTGCTTGCCATACTGATTCATTTCCTGAAGGATCGCCTTTTATTTGTGTAACTTGAAAAATGCCGTCACGTTGTAGTGCATTTGTGTGTTCTAATATCAGCAGTGAACAAGTGAGCCTTCACAAATTTCCAAAAGATGACAAACTTTGTCAAGAATGGACCAGACAAAGACCGGTGGGTTCCAGGAGTCCTATGTCTGCAGCGACCATTTCACTGCCGATTGTTTTCAGCACCTGGTATAAAAGAATCTTTAGGATTACCAGTAAGATTCAGAAGACTTTTAAAACCGGATGCTATTCCTACTATTTTTAAAAGAAAATCTACAGAAGAAAGTCCCACAGGAGCTACCATGTCGAAACAACGCAGGGACCATCGGAAGACTGTCCAGGAGATGAGTAAGTCTTTGTGTAAACATAATCGGAGGTGTGTAGTGTTTTAGATTATAAACTATTTATTTTACGTGAGTTCATGTTGTTTTACTTTATACACTTTGAGTGTATAAAGCCAATTATCACGGCAGATTATGTTTGTTCGCTGCTAACAAGCTAGCCGAATCAGATAGCTAACACAGGCCACGTTGCTAATGATGTATTTTTAAATTATGTCTGCACCATCAGGTAACATCTGTAGTTTCCTTCTATTCGGGGAGGGATATTAATGAGAGTTTTGGATGATTTACTGTCTTAAAATGATATATCGCTGACGCAACCGGTAATAAGCCGACATAGCAGCTAACAAACATTAGCCGAGTGCCCGGAGCAAACACGTTGCTAATGATGTATTTTTAAATTATGTCTGCCGATCAGGTAATTCTTTTTATTCGGGGAGGGATATTAATGAGAGTTTTGGATGATTTACTGTCTTAAAATGATATATCTCAGACGTGACCGGTGTCAGGGACTCTTGTTAGCCAAGATAGCTTCTAAAAATATTAGCCGAGAGCCCGGAGCAAACACGTTGCTATGTATGCATTTTTAAATTATGTCTGCGCCATCAGGTAACATCTGTAATTTTTTTATTCAGGGAGGGTTTATTAATGAGAGTTTTGGAAGATTTACTGTCTCAAAATGATATCTCAGACGCGATAGGACATGCTCCACCATTATTATTTAAATGCACGTTGGAGCGTGCCTTCCCGTTGTCACGTCAAGATGATGTTTTGCGGAAATGCGCAGATTTTTAGGGGCGTATCCCAGAGAAAAAAACTACCATAACTTGGAATAAAAATTTAATATATTTATAATTTATTATGCAAAAACGACCAGAGCTTAATGATATAAGATATATATGTTCTGACAAATATTCAAATTTACAAAATCATGTCACAATACCTTTAATGATGTCGAGTTAACCAGTGAATACAGGGTGCAGTGGTGGGTATGATAATCACAGCCAGTTAGGAATCTTAGTGCACAATGATAGACAGCGTCCAACATCTGCAGGGTGCTTGTATTCATTCAACCTTCATTTAAACAGATAAATCACATTGAGCCTCGAAGACTCATTTACAAGTGAGATCTGTTGGACAGACGATAAAAGGTGAAAAATGACACCGGGTTCCTAACATACTTTTGAGTTCTGCACGCAGATCGAAAATGTGATAAAGAAAATAGTTG
>JBBPBX010045822.1:13148-26840 GCA_038048925.1 Garcialebias charrua | reverse complement strand
GACGAAGAACAGGGGAGAACCGAGGAACCAGAAACCCCGGGAGGAGACGGGGAGGTGGAGGGAGGCGACTAGACTGGCAACGGGCAAACAGGAAGAGCTGAGGAAAGGGGCGCCTTATATCCAGGTGGACAGTTGAGTGATTCGATGCAGCTGTGAGTCCTGCCATTGTTGAATTTGCGTCTTCGACTTCATATAAAATAAATTAAGCTCCTTAACTGCAATTTTGAGTTTGATCCTCCTGAAAACCCTAACACTGTTGCCAGGGGTAGAAATGTGCATTCAACTTTGTTCTTGAAGCAAATGAAGCAAGAAAAAAGGACCATTAACATCCCATTTTATTACAGGAAATTTACTACTCTGTCTAATGGAAATGTCCAAACACTGATCGCCAAGCACGTCCACGTGGGCAGAATAACGTAGGAGCTTGTTCATCTTTAGGCCAAGTAGATGCAAACCTTATACAGTGAGCTTTGGGGAGTTCAAACTTCGCTGCATCCATTTCAGCAGCACAGGCCAGCCTGAGGGCGAAATGAGTCCAGTCTCAGTCCAAAGCCTGGACTAAAGACTAGTGGTTTAGCTGTGTAACTGGAATTTCAGTGTCATAAAGCCAAAATACTCAAATTAATCTCTTTATCACCCCAAGAGAAGCGCTTAATGTCTCCCAGTAAATCAGTTTTCTGAGAAAATAAAAAACAAAAAAAGACATGGATGGAGAGAATAAACGTCTTTTCTGCCCTCCACCTCTGAGAAACCCATTCTGTTTGACTTTCTCTGAAGAGCTGCAGCCTAAAACAGACTTTGCTTTAAATCAATGGTAATTCTCTTATTTTGAGAATTTTTATGAAGCATTCACACTATTGTCACACATTTTTCTCCCTTAAGTTTGTCGGCATCGTTCTCATTCCACAATTGTTGGGCTATTTCAACTAATCACAAAATGTTCAGCTCGTTCAGGAGAAGGGTTCTATGACTTTTAGTGTTGGTGCAATTTTAGCTTTTTGAAATATTTAGCCTTTTCTGACACTTTTTTCCTCATAGAAAATGAATTGAGCTCATTTTACATCAGATCTTTAGATGTGTTTACATCCTTTTACCCCTCCTTTCGCATTTTTTCTGGTTCAGCTTCCTTGTGCAAATGTAAACTTTTTTTCAGCAATTTCAGATAATTTTAGCTGTTTTTCCAGCAGTTTTATACTTACAGATTCTAACTACAAAAAATGTTGTGCTTCTTCTAACTTCTTTCTGCTAATTTCAGCTTGTTAAGCTCCTTTCAGCTTATTTCTGCAAGTTTCAACTTTTTTTTATATTTCAGCCACAATTTAGCCGTTTTATGCTAATTTTAACTATTTTGGCTAATTCCACTTTTTTGCACTCATTTAAACTTTTTTCTGCCTAATTCAGCAAAAATGTGCTCTCTCTATTTCCTTCCGGTATTTTATGTTAATTTCTGCCCTTTTAGCTACTTTTCAGCAGGTTTTTGCTAATTTCAGCCTTTTTCAGATCATTTCATTTTTTTGTGCTCACTTCTGCTTTCAGCCTAACTGGGCAAACATGCTCTTTCTGCTTTCTTCTGCTAATAAACTTGTTCTACATGTTCAGCTACCTTTTCAGCATTTGTTTTAGCTGTTTTCAGATAAATTCACATCTTTCATGGTAATTTCTGCTGCTTTCAGCCTAATTAACTCCTTTCTGCTAATTTAAGCATTTAATGCTATTTTCGGCTTAATTGTGCTAGTTTCAACTACTTGCCACTAGTGTATTTACCTGTTTTTATGTTAAATTGAGCATTTTCCTGCTAATTCCACATTTTTTGAGTTCATTCCAGCTCTTTGTCTTTCAGCTACTTTTCAGTTTTTTGGGATTACAGCCTTTTTTTAGCTACTTTCCTAATTTTTCTGCTAAGTTCTGCATATTTAAACCTATTTCAGCAATGTTATTTCTGCCTTCTTCTGCTAATTTAGGCTTGTATTTCAGCAGGTTTTTTTAGCTAATTTTAGCTGTTTCTCCCAACTGCAAATTCGTCTGCAATAAGTGTTCACTGCATTTTCGCAGGAAATGTAATTTCTATAGTTTAGTATATTTTAATACTCACAGAAAATGTGTATTATTATTTTGTTGGAGTGCTGGATGTCTTTGGGGAGGGTAAACCAAATCCACCAGTTAAAAAAATGTTGTAGACAAATATTTTTTAACCAAAAATGGATCAGCGTGTAATGTTTGGACTTTGTACCGTTTCCAGTTAATGCTCTGTGGATTTGTAAATGATTGCATTCTGGGATGTTTTCCTGTTTTTTTACATGTTTTATGCAGCGTGTAATTTTTTATTATATTAAGTGTAAAGGCATTCTTCTCAGAGTGTTGTATTTTTCATCATTGGAACATTTTTAAGCTTTACCGTTTTATTTTTGTAGCTCGTTTGATTCATTCCTTCTGCGCTGTTGATTTATTTTTCAAAGATATGGATAATAACCCTGATATGAACAAGATTTATTAGCAGCTGCTGTGTAAACACAGAGCAGTAAATGTGTAGTTGTGGTCAGAGGTTTGCACACTGCATTATGAATGAATGTCATCGGATTCAACGATTGACTCAAACAGTTTTTTTTCCCTCCATGGAATGGTTAGATGACGCACACCTTGAGGTTTAAAAACAAAACAATTAGTGCATAAGACTAAGGTTATTAAGGATTTTCTCTAACTTAATCATAGGGTTAAGATTATCCACACATATCTTTGTAGACGTATGTATAAATTTGAGCCCGTCTACATAATTTGGGCCCAGAAATGGTAAAATTTACAATATATTTGCATCCAACTCTTGTTTTTTTTATTAGTTATCCTTGATGTTCTATGCTGTAGTCATTTCAACCTAAAACTATGGTAAATAGATTCTTATGACTTTCAATGTATGAATGTTCGTCCATTTCTACAACTGTAATTGTGATATAGCAAATAAACGTCACATAAGGTACAATTTTTGCATTTTGCTGATTAGTTTGTAGAGTAATAAGTTCAATATATTTGTTTGATGTTTTTATTTCTAAATGATGGAAGATCCTGTCTGAGTTCAGGTGCACTCTTCACAGGAGCGTCGGCAGTGCTTCCCCGACGGCCGGCTGCTGGTGTCGCCCTGTCAGTGGTCATCTCCGTTCCAGAGGCCTCTGTAGACGAATTGACAGTGACCACACATAAATAATTATACTGTACCTCTGAGCTCTGTTGGGAGCTCAAACCCTCTGCAGTCAGGTTTGATGATCTCACGTAATTTGGAGCTTCACACCCAGCGGTTGGATTTTAGGAAAGCAGTTCTTTGGAAAATGGTTTTTAAGTATTTGGTTGTTTTTTCCCTGCGGCAGCCCCAAAGTGGCTAATTTTCAAGATGGACATTTTTCAGACTAGTTGTTCCAGTCTGCCCACTTTTCTCCATTATCACAACCTTAGTTTCCATTATATTTTGTCCACTCACACAACTGTAGTTGGACTTAAAGCGAAAGTGCAGATTTTTTGTAGTTAGGTTATGTAAAAAGTTTATGAACCATAAATGTCTTGCCTGTTGAAGACAGTTCTGTATTAACTCAAGTTTGGAGTTTGAATCTGACGAGTTAATTCGTATCATAGGTCCATTTCCTTATGTCTTAAAACAGGCTTTTTAACATGGTTATTTGAAATAGCAGTAGCTGTTAATGGTAAAGCTGAATTTGGGCCCAAAAAAATCCAACCCAACCCGGCCCCAGCCCATAGCAATCATTTCTGAACCCCCATCCGACTCGACAAATTAACAGTAATTACAGGTCTGAACCCAAAACCCCACCCCGACATTTTTTTATTAAACTTTGACTGCTATGGTTATTAATGGTCGGCGGATGTGCGTGGCTGAGGGGGCAGAAGATCGGAGCTGAGGGGGTGTTTGTCCTTTCATGGCCGTCAAAGCGCATTAAAATCCCTACTTCTGCCTGGATTCTGCATTATTCAGACACGGACCCTGCTCTGACATGTTGGATATTTTGTGATCTCACCTGTTACAGTTGTCTGCCGCGCACGTCTGCTAAACAAACGTCTGTTTGGGCTGATGGATCGCTGGCAGTAGTCCGTCTGAAGCTTACCTGAACTTTTGAACTCTTTCAAGGCCGTCAGCACGTGGTCAACTGGCCGTGTGCAGCTGGTGATTGTATGGCAAGTCATGTTGCCATATAATTGGCTCGTCAGCTGCGCCGCGCGCGTCCGCTGACGCAATCAAAAGCCCGACACCGACCCGCACATTAATATGACTAATTACCTATTTGGTAATCCATAATCCGGGGCGGGCGGGGCACGGGGGAAGGGCTCTGGTTAGAAATGACAGCTGTAGCTAGCGGCACCTTTACTAATGCAGCTTGGGGTACTTTTGGCAAAAAAAAAACTAAACTAAACTAAATGATTCTGTTAGAAAAAGAGATTTCCAACATAACACTTACATGAGCTGTGATACGTTTATTTTATTTTTAACTTGGTCATTTCAGGACAGTTTGTTCTTGCCTTGATGAGCCGTTAGCTTGTCAGTGCGGTCGTACTCAAATATTAATACTCATCTTCAATAAGCTAAACGTTCACAGATCTATCAACAACAAGTAATTGTTCATAACCTTTCCGCAAAATCTCACACGAACCATCTTTAAAATCACATTTGATATTTCTAAACATGTGAAGCTGTTTCTATGCGTTGCATTATTCTCCAGATTCATTATTTAGAATACTAATGTAAATTATTTTTATAAGCAAACTGCGAGTTTGATAGGAAATAAAGTATATAGTATGGTGTAATACCGGCTGTACTCAGTTACAACATGGGTTTCTTGTGAGTATGAGTTTATTGTTTCCTGTTTTATAAAATCCTTGCATCATCTTTTACGCCGAGATGCATTTTAGACAGAACACCCGCCTGGAGTTCAGCAGCTCTGGGTTGTATTCTGCAAAGATCTCAAACATTTCAGCTTTTTCCTTGAATAGTTTAGTCTCATTCACCCCCACAAAAAACTGTAAACACAGATAACGGGTTTCGACCGTGTCTGTGTGTTTAAGGACAAGAGGATCACAGATAGAGCCGTCACTCGTTTATTCTTCATATTGATTTTCTTCTGATGCGTCGCTGCTGAGTTTGATGTGTTCACCGTGCTGAGACGTGCGATGGCAGGAGGAGCAGAGGCTGATAGAAGAAGCCCCGGCAGGTGCAGATAGTGACAGTGGCTGAGCAGAATTCAGGATGAACATATTTGTGTGTGAGGGGGAGATCATTTGAGCACGTTTCTAAACCCGCGGTACGAGCTTCCTCTGTAAAATCAGCTCGGTTCACAGCAAAGCATCACCGTTCTTAAACGAATCGTACCCGGTTGTTTACGTGAAGAGCAACACACACAAGGTTAAGCACCACCAGAAAACCAGACCCTCACTCCGAGAGGTTGTAATTTGTCCCAGCGGTGCCCCGAGCTGAGCACTAACATTACCGCGCTAACATGGCAATCTCGACACGCTGATGTTTATGGGGGTGAAACGTTGAAGTTATCATCATCATCACAAATGTGTCGCTGTGATAATTGAAGCTTACACAACTCACAGCACAGACGCTGGGGATAATTTCCTTCAGGGGTTAAAACTACATTTACTGGCATATAAGTCACACCTTTTTGCCTAATTTGCATGCCCTGCGACTTATAGAGCGAAGCGACATACTTAGGGATTTTTTCCCATATTTTTAGACCAATTTTGGGCTGAGATATGACAATTTCCATTCATTCTGACAAAAAAAATGGAGCAGTACCACTTTCGGCCACTAGGGTCCACCGACCGTTCCCAGCTCATGTGTCCGACGGCAGCCTCCTCTGCTCGGACTCACCCCGGAATTACACTGCACGCGGCTCCGCCCCGCTCCGGTCCGCAGGTCGCAGCTGAACGAGTCCAATTCCCACTGCCTCCGCTCCGCTCAGGTCCGCCTGGATGCGCCGCTCCAAGACACGTGCGAGATCGCGCGATAAATCAAGTGATAAATAAGTAAGTCAGAACAAAACAATTCATTCGGTGGAAAGAAGGAGAACAACTGTAGAGAGACTGCTGCCTTGATCTTCTCTCGTAAATGAGCTACATGGTTTGAGCAACAGGAAGTGATGTTTACATTTCAGAATAAAATACTTTTTTATTTATTTATTTTTGTATTGCGTTATTAGGTGTAGTCATAGTCATAAATATAATAGTTTAGTCATAGAATACTCTGATGCATGCTCAATAATCCAGGTAGAAAAATCTAAAAAAGCTAAGTCTGGTCCTCAGGGTGCTATTTATAAGACTGAGCTGAACACAGCAACTCAGACTGAGGAAGTCTTTCGGACGAAAGACGAAACGTTTCTACATTTTTTTTTTGCTTTGTTTTGTTTTATTTTTTGAATGTCCAGAGGACCAGTCATAGTCATAAATATAATAGTTTAGTCATAGAATAGTCATAATTGATAGTTTGACAGCATTTTTGTACAAATAAATCCGTATAGAGCTAGGATTAGTCCGCCCGTGGTGATTTTATTTTGTAAATACGGAAGTTGTGCTCGTTCCTTTTCCTGTTGGTGCGACGTAATCTTCAAAAGTTGACTCCGGCACAGCTCCGTCATCCGGCAGAAATAGAAAATTTTCTAATTTTGACGGACTGCCGTCCGCTCTCCGCAGCTCGCCGCCGCCGTGTGGAGCCAGTGTAAATTCTGTCATTGATTATAATGGGTGCGTATTTGCTGCGGAGGTCGGACCGGAGCGGGGCGGAGCCGTAACGCATGTGGTGTAATTCCGGGGTCACTCTGTCGCAGCCCGGCCTCCTGCTCTCTGGAGCTCTGAACTACTGTTAGCTCACTGTTAGCAAAATAGGTCAAGAACCACAGGACAGATTTTGATGAAACTTACAGAAAGTAATCACTGGATGGACATTTACAACCTATTAGCTGTAGGAGATGTTCGAGCTAAAATTCGATTTATTTATAATTTATTTTCGCAGCGCACGCACGTTTGGAAGACCGTCAAAGCGAAACAATTTAATAATAAAAATGTCATATTTTTGTCATCTATGCATGTTTCCACACAAGATAAAATTTGACTCTGCATTTAACCCAATCACCACCAGGTGGCAGCGGGCAGCTATAGAAAGCGCACCGGGGAGCAGTGCGATTAGATGTGCTGCTCAAACACACCACAAAACTATGCCGTGACTGGGGTTCGAACCAGGGTCCTCCGGGTCCCAAGTCCAGTTCCCTTGCCACTACACCATCTTTAAATCCAGCCGATTTGAACATTACATTAATTTTTAAAGGAAAAGTTAAGCCCAGAAACACTTTTGCTATAATGTCAGCAAACATACATTATATAATTTCTATGGTGTTTATCTTGTTAAATTTTAAAGAAATGAAGCGTATCTGCTCGCTGCGCGTGCACGTAGCGAAACTATTTTTTTTAATTCAGCTGATTCAGAATTTATTAAAGAAAAGTTCAGCTCAGACACATCTTTGCTATAATTTTCAGCAAACAAATCATTGTTTTTACCGTGTTAATCTTGTTAAAGTCCTACCGTGCATGCTCTTGTGGCCATTTCGCAGCCAATCCATTTTGGGCAAAACACCGGCCCACATTTCGGGGTTGTCACCACTGACGCGTGACATATGCGACACGTCAGCGGTGACGCATAATAGATGCGACTTATAGGGCGAAGCAACATATTTATGGATTTTTCCACTTTATTGGACATAACTGGACTGATGCGACTTATAGGGCAGTGCGACTTATAGGGCGGAAAATACGGTAAATGTCTGATTGGAGGACAATAAGAACCCAAAACCACATTTAGACCTAAATAAATAACTGATCACGTCTTATTTTTGTTCTATCTTCCATCTTTTTTATTCATATTGGAGCCTTTCTCTCACTAAAGTTTCAAGAGAGAACAGGTGCGTGTCGGGGTCCTCGGGCAGGACAGTCCTCACAGCATCAGCCAGCTGAAACAGGTACTCCGTGTTCTTCCCGCTCGGGCCGGTACAGTTCAGGATCTGGTTGGCGATCTCCTCCAGGGGCGCGGGGCCGAGGTAGTCGGGGTTGCCCTGCGAGCCGATGTAGAGCAGGGTCGGGCTCGGCGGGTGGTTGAACTGCAGACGGGGGTAGAAGGTCACCGTGATGACCTGATAGCCACCCTTTTCACGGTAGTCCAGGTAGTCCTTCACTTCCTGCTCACGGCCTGAAGGCAGCTTATAGGCAACGCCCCAAACGCACCCCTGAAGATGGTGCCAAAGAGGAGAAACGTCTTCAAAAGAGGCCACCGTGATGAACTTTACACAGAAGATCAATCATTAATTAAAGAAAAAGCCCAAAGCTCTTGTAGTGAAATCAATTTTAACATTTGATTTATTGATCTGATCGGCAATCAAACTGGTGTGGTGTTTATTTTTTTATTCCTCTCAGATAATTTCCACTTTTTTGAGCTAATTTCTAATTCTAATTTTTTTTAGCCTAACTGGGCACAACTGTGCTCTCTACACTTCCTTCTGATAATTTAAAGCTTCTTCCTGCCTTTTTAGCTACTATTCAGTTGTTTTGAAAAAAAAAATGTCCCCAGATAATTTCCACTTTTTTATGCTCATTTCTGCTTCTTTCAGGCTAATTGTGCACAATTGTGCACTCTCAACTTCTTTATAGTAATTTAAGCTTTTCCCTGCCTTTTTTATAGCTACTATTCAGCCCTGTTTTGTTTTTTTTGTGATAATTTCTGCTTTTCAGATAATTTCCACTTTATTGTGCTCATTTCTGCTTCTTTCAGTCTAACTGGACAGAATTGTGCTCTCCCCATTTACTTCTGGTAATTTAAGCTTCTTTCTGCCTTTTTAGCTACTATTCAGCTGGATTTTGTGTGTGCCTGTTTTCAGATAAATTCAAGTTCTTCATACTTTAAGTTTCTTCTTGCCTTTTTAACCACTATTCAGTTGTTTTGGAAATTTTTAGGTTTTTTTTCTCCCCCAGATAATTTCCACTTTTTTATGCTAATTTCGGCTTCTTTCAGGCTAATTGCGCACAATTGTGCACTCTCAACTTCTTTATAGTAATTTAAGCTTCTTCCTGCCCTTTTTTTTTTTTAGCAACTACTCAGCCCTGTTTTTTGTTGTTGTTTTTTTGTGTGCTAATTTCTTCTTTTCAGATAATTTCCACTTTATAGTGCTCAATTCTGCTTCTTTCAGTCTAACTGGGCATAATTGTGCTCTACCCATTTACTTCTGGTAATTTAAGCTTCTTTCTGCCTTTTTAGCTACTATTCAGCTTGGTTTTTTTTGTGCCCATTTTCAGATAAACAAGTTTTTCATGGTAATTTCTGCTACTTTCAGACGATTTAACTTATTTCTGCTAATTTCAGCTTGTTATGCTCCTTTCAGCTTACTTATGCTAGTTTCAGCTATTTCAGCTACTATTTAGCTGTTTATGCGAAGTTTAGCTTTTTCAGCTAATTCCACTTTTTTATTTGAGCTCATTTGAACTCTTTCTGCTTTGTTCTAGTAGTTTAAGCTTCTTTCTGCTTTTCAGCAACTTTTCAGCCATTCTTTAGCTACTGAGAATCTTCACCAGCATTCTTTAGCTACTTTCCCAATTTTTCTGAAAATTTCCGAATATTTAAACCAGTTTCAGCAAATAAGATAACATAAGGTGCCAGGCTGTCATATTGTTAAGTTTGCAGATGATACAGCTGTGGTGGGATGCATCACAGATAATGATGAATCCAGCTACAGACAGGAGGTGGAACATCTGGAGAGCTGGTGCAAAGAGAACAACCTTCACATGAATGTGAAGAAGACGAAGGAGATGATTGTGGACTTCAGAAGGAACAAACACACCCACACCCCACTGTATATAGGTGGATCTGCGGTGGAGGTGGTCTCCAGTTACAAGTACCTGGGTGTACACTTGAATGATAACCTCAGCTGGAGCAATAACACCACCAGCCTGATCAAGAAAGGTCATCAGAGACTCTACTTCCTCAGACGGCTGAGACGAGCTGGTCTGAGCAGCCCAGTCCTCACCTCGTTCTACAGGTGTGCAGTGGAGAGCGTCCTGTGCTCCAGCATCAACGTGTGGCATGGAGGCTGCACAGTTGCAGAGAGGAAAGCTCTACAAAGAGTGGTGAAGGCTGCACAGAAGTCTGTGGGAGTCAGTCTCCCCACCATCACAGACATCTACACCTCCAGATGCAGAAAAAGAGCCACCTGCATCATGAAAGACCTCACTCACCCAGCACACTCACTCTTTGCACCACTCCCCTCGGGACGGAGGTTGAGGAGCATCAAATGTAGAACCACTAGACTGAGGAACAGCTTCTACCCTGAGGCTGTCAGACTCATGAATAAATAAATAATAAGAATAAACACTGCAAAATGTCACATCATGCTGATGCTGATCTGTTTCTTGTTGCTGCGTTCATCTGTGACCATCTGCTCATGTTCGTGCTGCTGTTTATAATGATGTTTTTCTACTACATTAGGGCTTAGTGTATTACTAGCTGATGTCTCTCTTAGTTAATCCTAGATGTTATTATTGTTTTTCTCTTGCATTTGTTGTTGGATGTAACTGGGACCCTGTGTACATAATCTCGTTTTCAACACATGTACTACATGCGGTGCAAATGACAATAAATTCTCTCTGACTCTGACTCTGACTCTGACTGACTCTGACTCTGATAAGGTAGAACTTTATTGATCCCACAGGAAATGTGTGTTCTTTATCTGTTTTTGTTGTTGTTGTTGCTAATGTAGGCTCTTTCTTCAATTTCAGCTAAATTTCAGCATATTTTTAGATAATTTCAGCTGTTTGTCAGCAAGTTCTTCTGCAATAAGCATTCACACTGCATTTTCGCAGGAAGTGCACTTTCTCTAGTTTGCTCCCCCAAAAACAACTTTCACAATAAATCTTAACATCTGCAGCACCTCCTCGTGTTTACGAGTGTTTCTAACTCACCTCAGGATCTTCTACCAGAGTGACGACGCGACCAGGCTGTTAAAAAAAAAAAAGCATTGAGACACTAAAAAGTGTTCTTTTAATAAATTAATCAGCACAAACTCGACTTCACTTTGCTTCTCTCAGTTAGACCAAACTTAATAAATCCAATGGTTTGTTGTTTTTCCTTTAATGACATTATGACAATAATGACAATATGACATAAATGACAATAAAGACTCTCTCTCTCTCTCTCTCTCTCTCTCTCTCTCTCTCTCTCTCTCTCTCTCTCTCTCTCTCTTTACTGAAGGATATGTGTACAGACATGTACCGGTATACACATTTATAACTACTGTATGCATGTGCTGTGTACATGTTTGTTTTGTTTGATAGCTGTATAAATGCTGAGTCAGCATTCACACTTGTTTTCCTGTTTATAGTTTCTTGTGTACTTTATTTGGACTAACTACTTCAGCGTAAATTCAGCTGTTTCAGCCATTCAAGCATCAAAACATTAAACTCGTACAGGATTAAGGCTATGACCTTTGTACGCTTTTGAATAACTTTACTGACATGTTTTTTTATTTTTATAGAAATCAACAGAGATTGCTTCAGACCTTTGTGCTCTTTGAAATCCTCAGCATACTTGCTACATTTCTAGCTTTTTGCTAGTTTTAGCTTTTAGATACCATGGAATAGTTTTAGGCTACGGTTTTGCTAATTATAGCTTCTATCTATTCACTTTTGTCTACTGTTTTGGTTGTTTAGACCTTTACAACTGCTAAATTAAGCCGTTAGCTACTCTCCTACATTTCTGCTAATTTAGCTTTTATTTGTTCATTTATTCAACCTTTACTTATACAGGTTAGTCTCGTTGGGCCTCGAGGACTCATTTACAAGAGCTTTTAGCTGCTATTCTGCTAATATATCTTTTAGCTACATTCTGTTAATTTGAGCTTTTAGCTACTTTTCTGCTATTATAAGATTTAGTTATTGTTTTGGTGATTTTATATTTAGGGTATTCTGCAAATTTTTACTTTTAGCTACTATTCTTCTGCAAAATTTAGATTTAAGCTACATTCTGCTCATTTTAAATTTTGACTATGCTCTACTAGTTTCAGCTTTTCCATGCAGATTTAGTATTCTTCAAATTTTTTGCTTATAGCTATTTTTCTTAATTTTAGCTTTTGGGTACTTGTTTTGTAAATGTTAATGTTTAGCCACTATTCTGCTGGGTTTAAATGTCGACTATCCAGCTAATAGCTTCTAGAACAGGACTGATGCACTTTTACCTTTTACATAACAAGCTGTGACGTCATCACTTTGCTAGACGGGAAGGTGATGAACTTGTTCTGACGTCAGGAACATTGAGGAACTGATAAACTTGGAGGATCGAGTGCACTCACCTTCCCCGGTACTCCCCGGTGGTCGGTGCTGCCCTGCCAGAACCGACGGCTGAAACCTTTGATGTAACCGATTCTTTTCTCCTCGTACGGAAAGTCCACTTTCCAGATCAGGGAGCCGTAACCGAAAACCCACATGACACGTTATTAAGATGACGGTACCTCAACAAGGACGGATAAGACTGAACGAACTGGTACCGGTTGGTTCCGACATTTACAGTTTACGACTGACCGGCATGTTGATGTGTTCGTTTCTTCCTGAATCTTAAATGAATCCAGGGAACAAACATCCGGGATGACGTAAATGCATCTTTTTCCGGTGAACAACTTTCAGTGCAAAACGCAAGTACCTCAAATATTGCATATTTATGTATCAATATTTATCTAAAATACTACAATGTGATTATACATAACTTAAAAACAATTTTATTTTACAGCACTAACCCTTAAAGTGCCATTAAAGTTACTTTGATTAAATACTTGAGCTTTTACTTTGAAAGAAAAATCGTCATTCCGGATGTAGTTTGTGTTTTTCAGTGTACGGGCACAGTTTAGGGCTCTGGGTCAAAAGTAGCCTGGTTAAAACCAGACAAGCATAGACATTACATTATATAATGATATCTATGCAGACAAGGGTCTGGTTTTAACCAGGCTAGGTCAAAGGTAGAAGGGGAAAAAAAATGTAACAAATATAAAAAAAGTATTTCAATAAATATTTATTGTCTATACATTTGTACGGAAAAGCATTACATTCACCAAATAAAAAAAATTGACTCATGATCTCATACTTATGAGATCCTGATCTCATAAATATGACATCTTATCTCATAATTATGAGATAAGATGTCATAATTATGAGATATTATCTTATCTTATCTTATCTAATAATTATGAGATATCTCATCTCACAAGATGAGAGAACATCTCATAATTATGAGATAAGATGTAATAATTATGAAATAAGATGTAATAATTATGAGAGAACATCTCATAATTATGAGATAAGATGTAATAATTATGAGATAAGATGTCATAATTATGAGAGAACATCTCATAATTATGAGATAAGATGTAATAATTATGAGATAAGATGTCATAATTATGAGATCAGGAGTCTTTTTTTTGGTGAATGCAATGCTCTTCCGTACATTTGGGGTGCATTTAATGATAATTAAAACACCCCCATCAGTCTCTGAAATCTTCCTTGTTATTTTTTATTTTTTAATTTTGCACCATATATGCTTTTGTTTGAACCTAAATGGTCAGAAGTTTATTTTATCTTTAAGTTATTGAAACAGTTCAGTTACTGTCCTCCAGT